>JAFMOD010000299.1:6081145-6116575 GCA_019802435.1 Corydoras maculifer | reverse complement strand
TATATATATATATATATATATATATAGTCATAGTTGTGTTTAATTGAAATTAATTAATGACTGACTAATATATTAATTATTCATTCATTCATTATCACCCGCTTTATCCTCTATTAGGGTCGCGGTGGGGTTCCCCATGCCCATCCAGGGGAGAACGTCTCGTGCGCTGGGCAGATACACCCAGGACAGGGCGCCAATCCATCGCTGGGCACACACTCACACAAACATACTCTACATGGGGCAATTTGAAGAACTCAATTGACTTGATACATGTTTTTGGACTGTGGAAAGAACCCGGGGGAAACCTACGCGGACACGGGGAGAACATGGAAACTCCACCCAGGTGGGGATTCGAACTGGGAATCCCTAGCGCTGAGAGGCGAACGTGCTAACCACTAAGCCATCGTGCCGCCAACATATTAATTACATTTTTTTAATATTATTATATTACAAACTAGGGCATGGTAGCTCAGTGGTTAAAATGGTTGTGAATAAAAGTAAGAAATTCTAAATAAGCAAGCTTAAGTACATTACAATTTATACAAATAAAAATATATACCTACAGCCCACAATATTATGTTTCCTATACTTGTTTCTATGCCCTTCATTTTATAATTTCCACATATTATATACACTGGTGAAGTGAATAACACTAATTAACTCTTTATGACATTACTTGTTAGTATGTTAGTATATATATTAGACAGCAAGTAAACATTTTTCTTCAAAATTGTATTAGAAGCAACAACAAAACAATCGTCAGGCATAAGGATATGAGTAAGTTTGACAAGGGCCAAATTGTGATGATTAGATGACTGGGTAAGGGCATCTCCAAAACTGCAGCTCTTGTGGGGTGTTACCAGACTGCGGTTGTAGTATCTTTTAAAAGTGGTCCAAGGAAAGAACTGGTAAACTGATGACCGAGTCATGGGTGGCCAAGTCTTATTGTTGCATGTGGGGAGTAAAAGCTAGCACTTTTGTTACAAACCAATAGACAAGCTACTTGCTTTACAAGCTGGAAATACTAAAACAAACAAACAAACAAACAAACAAAAAAAGTTAACGCTGATTTTGGAGGTGTCAGAATACAGAGCATCACAGGTTGTTGTGTATGGACTTTTGGTACGTGTGCAATGCTTATCTGGGGAACTCATAGGCAAATGTTTTGTCAGGAAAGTACCACCTACCTTAGTATTGTTGCAGACCATGGCTGTTGCCTCCTTCAGCTATCTGCCACAAAGCACAAATGGATTTAGGAATGGTTTAAAAAGCACAACAGGTTTGAAACGTTTAATTGGCCTTTTAACTTCCCAGATCTCAATCCAATGGAGCATGGAGCAGATCCGTTGAAGCTCCACCTCGCAACCTTTAGGAATTAAAGGAGATGCTGCTAACATCCTATAGCCAGATACCACAACACAATTACAGGGCTTTTGTCAGGGCGTTTCAGCAGCAACACGCTGATCAACACAACATTTGGAAGGTGGTTATAATGTTAAGCACTGTCAATGTTTATGTACTTTGTATTTTAACAATTACTGTCAATAACTGAAGAAATGTCATTAAGTAATTATGTCATTTTAAGTAATTAGACTATTATAGGTACAGAGCTTTAATCTTTTGATCGTAAACCTTTAATTAAAAAGTGATAATTTATTAAGTTACTGTTCTTAAATTAATATGTTTTAATAAATTAAACATCTGATTTGTGTCTTTACCATGTTTATTCTCAAATAAAAAGCAACACTAAAATTTTGTTACAGGAAAATTGTCTTCATTAACTTTTAACACATGTGCCATGTATTTTGCAGCTTTGTATTTAACATGCAGCAAAAGTTGTGCACACGTAACACAAAGTTATTTGTGGAAAATGGCCTAGCTTGTGGTGCAGGAGGACCTGCATTACCTCCATTCCGATGCCCCCAGTGTGGTGAACATGAGCGCTTTCACAGTTTGGCTGCACTGAGGGCACACCTGGAGTTCGGTCACACCTACCTCCCCAGGCACAATCTCAGCCTTCCAGCCAGCAGAGGGTGTAGTGGATATGCCCTCTCAGCTGGCAAGAAGACGATCAGTGAGACGCAGACAAAAAATGCAGGCACTGACACACATTCACATGATTTCCCATGTAGCCCTAATCCACCTCCTCAAAACCAGACTACAGACACATACCTAGATCAGTCGGAGCATTCAGCATCACCAGAGGAGTGTGCAGCCACCAGGGACGTGCCCACCAGCACAGAGCTTCTCTGTGCTCCAGTACCCTCAGTAGGGCAAAGACTGGAGGGCATGATGAGGACAGCCAGCAGTAGTATGGAGCGTCAGCTGCTGCGTCTCAGCTCTGAGCTAGCCCAGACGGACACTGCACTCCTGTGTGAGCGTGCTCACTCACATCACTTAGCTCAAGAGCGTCAGGAAGTGTTGGAGCGAGAGCAAGCTCTCAGCAGGCAGGTGAACGCTGCCATCATGGTAATCGCCACACTACGTCAGCAGCTCAGCATGTCCGAGCATGAGCTGGAGCGAAGGGAACAGTAAGTGCCTCTTGTTTCTTTTTCCTTAACAAAGAAACTAATTGACAAATACTATTAAATATTTTGTGAGTTAACATAGTTTCTATATAAATACACTTTTTTAAAATACACATCTGTATTTTGCCTAAAATGCAATCAAAGGAAGAAAAAACCCTTTATGCACCATAATAGTGGGTTAATGGTAACATACATTTAAAATGTTCTGCTTTGAGAATGGGTGTTGGGTTTTTGTGTTTTGGCCCAGTTTAGAAAATGGTAAATATATTTAAGCAGTTTGAATCAGGAGTTCTGTATCTTTGTGTACTGTGTTGGCTAGAAGTATGAAGCTTTACTTTTTGCATGGGCATTTGGGAAATTTGTGATAACCACCATTACACATGACTATAGAATTTGAGATTAAATATAATAATAATTGTAATATTTGTAGCTACTTAGATTTTTAGTAGCTTAAGTCATTGGCTGACAAATTCATTCACAGCAAATTTATGTGTTTAAAAAGATGTAGCAAGTTATTATTACTTTGCTTTTAGGGAAGTTATTGCCATTCAGAAATTTCTGGAAACAGCTGCTCAGCATGAGATGTGTGGGAAAGTGCGTTTGCGACGATTCATCGAAGGTCTTCTACAGCGTATTGCTCTTGCTGAAAGGCTGCTTGAGTATTACCACAACAACCCCCAACAGCACTATTGTTCTGTACACCCGGTAGGTCACAACACTAGTTAATTATGCAAAATAACTTTTCACCTAAATAACTCATCCTTTGAAGCATAAATGGTGGGGAAAAATAATTGACCTTTTGAACTGTCTTACGTCATTTGTCAGGTAGCTTCATCTGAGAGAGGGCTTCCAAAAAATTCCAAAACGAGGTAAAGTTTGTGATTATCTTATTCACCCTAATCTCTTACAGTGCAGTAAACCTAAACTAGACAAAAATTAAACAAGGTGCCAATCTTTGTGGCAGAGTTGCTAAATTACAATACACAGTATATTAACCTGGATCACCCAAAAGCCTAAATAAAAATCTTTTTACTTTGCAATAATTTATAATTTAAGTGATTGGTTTTATCGAGTTGGTTTCATAAATTAGAGGTAGAGAATTCTGTAAAATAGAATAAGAAATACTGTATATGTTGAGTACAATTGTGCTGTAGATCATGGAAAATGCTGCCACCTACCTGCTGTGCTGTTTATCACTAGGTCTACGGTAGAGCAACTTGTCCATGATGAAGAGCTAATACATCAGTCAGAATGGGGACCATCCAGAGACTCTGCAAAGAGACAGGGCCATCATGGCTGGGTCCAGAACAAAAGGTCAGATGGATATGAGGTTTAGAAAAACAGCCTGAGCACTACATTGAATGTATTGTGTATGTTTAAAATCAAATGTATTGTAGCTATAGATGTAAATAATTGAGTACAGAATCATATGTACATTTATTGGATATATATCTGTTACACATTTTGGGTCATTTTATTAGATTGACCTACATGGCAGGTGCGCATTATAAGAACACAGTTAAATAATAATTTTACATTGTTACCAATCTTTTACCCTTTACTAAAACAGAAATTGTAAAAGTATTTAAATAACAATTTTAACCACAGCAGTATCACAAACTTCTAACTTCTAAATATTTTACAAGATAAAAATAGCATAGCATAAAGTTTGTGAACAGAGTTCTGGGGCTAGAAAGTAACTTCTACCAGAGGTTAATAGACATATCTAATTTATTGAATTAATGAAATTTATTTATCATTAAACATGCCAAAATCTAAACATGTCTAACCCTAATACCCCTGATGATCATCACCTTGGCACTACATTGACAGTTCTGTGGATTGGCTATTTCTGTAATTGTATATCTCAAAAGTGAACATAAACTCACTGAACACTTATATAATACTCTGTAGGACATCTTCCATTTTTTCTTGAAACATTCATATGATTAATATATTTTGTATTTTGCCCATAATCTATGATATACTCTCATCAAGGCATATCTGTCTGTTGTCTACATATACTGGATGTTTCTCTATTGTACCAAAATTTGTTGTACGTGAAAATTCTAGGTGATCAGCAGTTACTCAATACATAAAAACGACTTTAACCAATGCACATAGAACCAAAACAAATTCAATAGTCGGGAATGACTGAGGCAACATTTATTCCACTTCTTTAATGTTTGATGTAATGGTTACTCATATGGCATAATTGTGGCCATTGCCCTGCTGCTGAATAATAAGCCAATGAGATAATGAGCACGTGTACATCAGTTATAATAACTATAATAAAGTGCTCAGTCAGTTAAATATATAGCTGCTATATAGTGTTAGGTACCAAAGATGAAAGGTGAATTGAATACGATTAGAATAAGAATATTTGTCTGCTTAAATAAGCCTGTAACTGGGCGTAAATAATAGGTTAACAAGGTTATGTTTAAAGTTGGAAAGCTAATTTTGATCTTATCTTGGACCTGATGTTTTTATTGCATGAGATTACGATCAAGTTTAAGACTGGCAGATATGGCAGACCTCTTCTACTGCTGGCATGTTGTCTTTATGCCTGTTAAATTCATTAAGCAGAATATCCCTAACAGTACGTTCATTTAACCCATTGAACCTAAGCTATATATGAATGGATATATATATATCTATCATCTTCCGCTTTATCCTCTATTAGGGTCCCCGCGATGGGGTTCCCCATACCTATCCAGGGGAGAACGTCTCAGGCGCTGGGCAGATACACCTAGGACAGGGCAACAATCTATTGCTGGGCACACACTCACTCACACAGACACACTCTATATGGGGCAATTTGGAGAATTCAATTGACTTGTTCCATGTTTTTGGACTGTGGGGGGAAACCAGAGAACCTGGAGGAAACCCAGGCGGACACGAGGAGAACATGGAAACTCCACCCAGATTGGGAATATATATATATATATATATATATATATATATATATATATATATATATATATATATATATATGTAAGTGGGCTTGCTAGGGTTATCTAATTGTTATCTATAATAATAGTTTTTATTGATTTTCTAAGGGCAATTTATTTAACACATTCACTACAGGTATAAAATGAAATCCAGGTGGTTCATTCTATTACCTTGCTAGTGTAGCATTTTAAAAACCCTAACCATGCATTTTACATAATTGTATGACTCTAAATTTGTGCAAAAAAATTGAAGGAAGGACCTCTGATCTGCATTGTGCAGAATTCTTGGCAAGCACAAAGTCCAGACCATAACCCAATAGAATGGGTTAAACTTAATCTAGTCTAATCTAGTTTAATCTAGCATAAACTTGAATGGAGAAGGTGAGTCAGGTACTTTTATTCAACATCCGTGTCTAATCTCACAGATTTTGAGATCTCTGTTGAATAAATAGGCACAGACTTCCTCCAAAATCTTGTGGAAAGCTATTTCAGAAAAGCGGAATCTGTTTAAAGGTCATGTAGGCTCCTTTTGATATAACGTGTAAATGTCACTATTATTTACTATTAAGTCCTGTTAAGATCTTTAGGATGGCATATTGGGTGTCATGTTATTTAATACCACACCTTTATGTTAAATTTAAATCTTTTAGGAATGATTTGTTTACAAAACAATTATAATTACAAAACAATTTTTATTTCTTGGATCTTAGTTATTTCACATGTAGAAAATGTGTTGACTAATTGACACTTTTAAAGAATATGTTCATAAGAGGGTTGTCCAAACTGTTGCATCAAACTGTATGCAATAATTGCTGTTTCTAAATAGGTTTTTAAAGTTCTAGATAAGGAAAAAATGTTACTGTACATGTTGAATCAACATGCTTCCTATCTAAAAGTTCTTTAATTTTGGGCTGTATATTAGGCTGTAATCTAAATGATGTAGCCTGACAATTTAGATCACGTTGCAGTGCTTTGATTTAAAACCTTATAAAATGCAGCCTTTAGAGCAATAGCCAAAGTGATATGCTATGTACTGGACATTTATGTAGCAGCTATATCTCTAGTAGTAGGCTGTAAGTGCATAGGCAAACTTGAGCTTGACTGTTTTAAAGTTCAGATGATAGTAATGTCCTTCTCAATGTCAATTACATCTAGTTTCCAAAGTTGTCTTGGATTTAATCTTCAATCTTAGTTAAGTATATTTACATACATGACATATCCTGGTGAATTTGTGGACAAATGACTGTTTTCCACAAGCTGTTTTTTTGTATTGTATTTAGGTGTAGTAAATTAACTGTTACTGTATAGTGGATACCTAATTTTGTATTATAATTATGTATGATGTTTTAAAATAATTATTCTTTAAAAATATTTTAATGGTAAAATGATATGTGTTCCCTAATGTAGTAAAAACAATAGAAACCTGTAATATATTATTGGCAAGAAAATTGACGTAAAAATATGCTCTATAAATATGCAAGAAATAAATTTTATATTATTTCGTAGAAATGCAGTATTGTAAACAAACAGTTGAAAACTACATCTAAAGTTAATAAATTCCATTTTGGATTTAAAATTTTTGAGAACAATTCTGACAAACTTAGTGCCAACTAATTTCAGACATTCCCTTCCCCATAGCAGTTGGTTAAGATTTATTTTCTTAATATTTTGAAGAAATTATTTAGTTCTAAAATTAGGATTATTTTATCTGTCATTGGTCAAAACTAATATATAATTTTAGTTTACCAAACACACAAACAGCTAAGAATATTTTGGCTTAATGCTATTGTGTTTAATCAGAGATCTGCTTTTCTGCATGATAATCTGTAAAGACACTCTAATTTAATCTCCTTATACTGTGTATTTGAAGCACACTACTATAATAATACTTTAGAACTATAATTCTATAAATTCCACTATTTATAAAGGTTGTTTCTTATTTGCTTGAAATATCTATTAAAATCATTCAGAAAAGCCTTTACTGGAAATGGATTGCTTTAGCACTGGGAGCACTATATAGGCTAAACTGCTTTATATTCTCATTTTCACCTAAACAATCTTCCACCTTATACATTTAAATTCATCTCCTAAGGGTGGAATTTAAGCCATATAAAGTTGCACAGTGCCCCAAATTCCCCTTATTCGTTAATCAATGGAGATAAAAATGCAAAAATAAAACAAGACAAAATCATCCTCCATCAAACAGTCAGTAAGTAGTTACAGCACAACATTGTAAAATACTATATTCATTGAGGACATTAACTAAACAGCTTGAAAACAAATACGTACAATGGTTTCCTCTAAGATGCCTATAAATTTACATTTACACCTATAGATAATTAAGTGTCCTTTAATCACTTAATTAAAATTGAGAAGGACCTTGTTCACCATGTCAGAGAATCAGACATAGGACCCTCTTGCTTTAAGATTAAAGTGCCAACAACTGCTCCTCTAGTGTTCAATTTCATAATTTAAAAAAATATTGTAAAGCAATATGGTTTGGCACTGATTTATTATTATATTTATTTATTCATATCAATTAAGACATGGTTTTATCAACAGGAACTGTAGTGATAATGTTACAATAAAATATAAATTTTATTGACATTTATCCCCATTACAAATACTGATTCATTTAAACATGTAGTTAAAACAGAGATTAAACACAATTTAAAACACTTAAACTGATTTTAGAACTGACTTAAATTTAACCCAAGTTACTTATGTTTTAACAAAATATACTATATGGAACTTCTGTCTGTGAAGAAGTTGTGTCTTTAGGTTTGTGGTCACATGTGGGTTATTTGTTATAAAGCTGTATTCTGACTCTCAAATAAGATTTAATTTTGTGGCTTAGTATATGCATGCCGTCCTCTATGGTAATAAACAGGAATAACATGAAGACCTACAACAATTCCACTTATATATAAAGCCACTTATACATTGTGTATGAGCATGCTTTAGATGTTCTTCACATAGTTCAGTACATATAAATTATATTTTTGATGAAATTATTTTTTGATGGTATGTGGAATTTAAAGTTTGAATTGACATCTTCATGGCATTGTGAAATCAATGATTTTCAGTATGTATACGCTAAATAAACAAATGCTATGTAGGACAATCAAGAGTTTGACAATTTAATTAAAAGTTCATTATGGATTTACTGTTTGATATGACTATAATTACTAAATATGTATTAGTCTATTTTGACTTAATCTGCTTTTGAAGGTACCATGCTGATTTCTGTTTAAGATGTAGCATTTTGTTTTGTTAAGTTTGCATTAGTGTTCAGAAGTTTGGAATAATTCAGGAATTTTGAAAGTTTGTTCATCATAGAAGAAATATAACCATAAAAAATAATTTCTTCACAGTACCACTGTTGTATTTTATTATACAACATCCCATCTCGGCGGCACGGTGGCTTAGTGGTTAGCACATTCGCCTCTCAGCGCTAGGGATTCCCAATTCGAATCCCCATCTGGGTGGAGTTTCCATGTTCTCCCCGTGTCTGCGTGGGTTTCCTCCGGGTTCTCCGGTTTCCCCCCACAGTCCAAAAACATGGATCAAGTTAATTGAATTCTCAAAATTGCCCCATTTAGAGTGTGTCTGTGTGAGTGAGTGTGTGCCCAGCGATGGATTGGCGCCCTGTCCTGGGTCTATCTGCCCAGCGCCCGAGACGTTCTTCCCTGGATGGGCATGGGGAACCCCACCGCGACCCTAATAGAGGATAAGCGGGAGATAATGAATGAATGAATGAACATCCCATCTCCATATAAATTTGGACATTGTTTTTAGAAATGAGACATGAACTGAAATCTGTCATTTTTACAGACAAAAGTACAAACAAAAGATTTTTATAAATTTTATTGACAATTCTATTCATTCAATATAAACCTATTTAAAATCGGGACTTAATGACTGAACTCCTACAAATTAACCATTGTTGATTCAACACATTTGGTTATATTGAACAGAACCTTTCATTTCTATTGGGCCAGCAGGGTGTTGCTGTGAAGACAATAATTGCTTTCATATCAGTCATTAAATTCTACAGAAATTAAATAATTAATCTGTTTATGATTTAATACACCTGTGTTTTAAATTAACTCTAGTATACAACAATTCCACATTAGAGGGTTTAGGCTTAGAACACAATAAAGTTGCTTTGAAATAAACTGAAAAATGGCAACCGTAGTCTTAAAAATCTTAAGGCTTATACATGGCAGAAAAAGGTTTTGTGATGTACTCAGTGATAAGCATGCTTCGGGCCTACCTTTTGAGTGTGATGCAGACATAAATTTCTAAATTTGTTCATATTTAGCAAATATAATTTGAAAATAGAAAAACTTTTTTTTTATTATTTGTAGTTTTTAAATAGTTTTTTTTTTTAAAGAAATTCTCCCAACTTTTCTGGAAATAAGGTTTGTAAAATGATTTTACTTATCACATTTTATATTAATAAAAAAAACGATTTGCTATATTATTCATTCATTCATTAATTATCTTCCACTTTTTCCTATATTAGGGTCGCGGTGGGGTTCCCCATGCCCATCCAGGAAAGAACGTTTCGGGCGCTGGGCAGATAGACTCAGGACAGGGCGCCAATCCATCGCTGGGCACACACTCACAGACACACTCTATATTGGCAATTTGGAGAACTCAATTGAGTTGATCCATGTTTTTGGACTGTGAGAGGAAACCAGAGAACCCGGAGGAAACCCACGCGGACACATGGAGAACATGGAAACTCCTATTTGCTATATTATAAATTTGATTTTTAACATTACTTCCTTTTTTCAAGTAATAAATAGAATTAAAGAGATTTCAGCTGACACTTTTTTTTATATTGTCTTTCATTAACTCACATTTAAATGTTGCCCTTTTGGAGGTTTCAAATATGTCTTTTCAATACTCATCTCATAGTTATCATTTTTGTTATAGCATTGTTATGTGCATTACTTCGTTATTTATAGAAAGCCAATCAACATGCTCAGCGATAGATTGGCGCCCTGTCCTGGGTGTATCTGCCCAGCGCCCAAAACTTTCTCCCCTGGATGAGCATGGGGAACCCAACCCCCCCCCCCCATGAATGAATGAATGAATGAATCAACATGATTTGTTTTTGTTTTTTTTTCATAATAGTACAATAATTAATTGTACTGTACTTTCATCATTCTGAGCAGTAATGGCCATTTACAGACTTATTAATGCCTTGACTATATTTAAAAGCCTTCAGCGCTGCCTTGATAAATAGAAGTAAAAATTATTATTGAAAACAGATTTCTGAGTCATTCCAAACTTTAAACATATGTGTATATATTCAACTTGTTTGTGCCTTTCTAGCAATCTTCTTGTCATTACACATGCAACACTGTGAGGTCTGTGCTGCTCTGTGTGACATTATGATCAATGTGATAATGTTATTTCAAGTATTAATAAAATCTGAATATCATGCAAGTTGTTTGTCTTTTATAAAATTCCCTTAATGTTTTACTATTTATGAAAATTACATGCATGTTTAGACTTTTGTGTCATTGTGTCAGGGTCAAAACGAGAAATAAAAGGTTTTTGAGGATTTCAATAAAATGTAAAGATTTAATGTCGTAAACAGCTGTTATATTAGATAACACACATGACAGTTAAGTTAGACTTGCTTATGACAGTTTTAGTGTATTTATTTAATCATATTCATTTATGTATGTAAAATGTTTAAAGTATATGATTGTGATCATCAGTTCATATTTTATGCTTATTTTTTGTTCAGTACATTTAGTTGAGGTTTATGCTAATGGACTCACAGCATTGACATTTCAATATTACGTCTTCAAGTAAACTTTTACAATTCATCCTTAAATCTACTCAGGCATCAAAAGTGTTTCACTTAAAATGGGCCAGAAGGAAACACTTAGTGCAGAATGTTATCCTTAGTGTAAACAATAAACCTCCTGAGAATGTAATACAAATTACAAAAAGGGTAAAGGTCTGTGCACCTTATTAAACCATAACAATGGATCATTATGACAGAGTATATGAGAAAATTTTACTGTTTCAGTGGGGCCAATGATATTAAAAGCTTTAACATGACTATAATAAACTCTGTCTGTGTAGTGTTTGGGGTGAGCTTTACTGCGCTATGATTTTGTTGTTGTAAGACCAATGAGGGGCTTAAGCAGAGCTTAGGGAGCAGACCTTGGCAAACATCACACATTTAACATTTTTAACGTCACTTCCAGACATTTTCAAGACATTTACAGCATAACCAGTTTTTACAGTAAGTATAGTTTTGTACAGCATATGGACAAAAGTATTGGGACACGCATTATTATTATACTGTCATTCAGTAACATTGTTACATATGTATAAAGTCAAGGACCTATTTGTGTATTTAAGACAACTAAATTAGAATGGAAAGGCCAGTCTAATTCAGAATGACTATACAATTATAGTACACAATACAAGGTTCATGATAACCTAGTTGCGTGAGTTTGGTGTGGAAGTGTCCATTAGTGTCTGACAGCATAGATGCTTTTATTTGGAATAATGGGAAATAATTTCCTCAAACACACTTCCCAGAAGAGATGGCCAACTTAGGTGACATCATAATTTTAAAGCTCCTGTATGTGTGAGTGCCAAATAACTTTGTTCATATAGTTTATATCTTGTTTCAACTGAAACAGGTTATTTTTTCATACCAGATCTGATTCAGTATTTTAAGGCATAACGTAGAAGAAAATTATTATAAAATCTGTGTGAGATAATTACATTCAGCTTTTAACCACTAAAAGGTCACAGCAGGTGCCGGAACACACAATACACAAACAAAAACATTTAAGTTAACATTCACATTGAATCAATTTGGAAACTTCACTTCAACTGACTTGCATATCTTAAGACAGTAGAGGAAAACTACCCACCAGCTTTCAATAAATAATACCGTAATCGATATTGATTAAGACACAAGTGTAAAACAATCAAGCATAATCTGAACTAATGTTTAAACTAAGCAATGTAAATCCTTAAAAACACACCTCAAAAATTGTGGTTAGAACAGGTATTCATTCCACTTTGAAAAGGAACTTGTGTAATTGGTATCTGCCTGCATACATGCATTGCTACATAACATATTGTTTATATGGATACAGTGTGTGTCTGTAAGTAGAAATAAATACAATACCACAAGACCTACAAGCTAAAAATGTGACATTTACTGCTTAAGAGTCACAAACATGATTCATACTCAGTTACAAATCACAAATACCAGTCACAGCAGACAAATTGACTTCAACAGTTTATATGCACTTTATAATTTATAACTGTTTCTATAATTGACATTATACTGTTTATTGAGGGGGGGAAACAATCTACTCCATTAGACATTATGAGTTGTGTTTAGTATTAATTTGACTCAACAAAACATAATTAACACATTAACAACAGTTTTCCCCGTGTCTGCGTGGGTTTCCTCCAGGTTCTCCGGTTTCCTCCCACAGTCTAAAAACACGGATCAGGGTCAATTGAATGCTTTAAATTGCCCCATATAGTGTGTTTGTGTATGTGTCTGTGTGAGTGAGCATGTGCATAGTGATAGATTTGCACCCCGTCCTGAATGTATCTGCCCAGCGTCCAAAACGTTCTCCCCTGGATGGGCATGGGGAACCCCACCGCGACCCTAGTAGAGGATAAAACAAGATAATGGATGGATAATATTAATGCACATTTTTGTCTTCTGCAATTGAACAAATTGGTTGTAAATTGTTTTTTAGACTTTTATGTCATGTGTTTGTAATTAAATCTTTAGCTTTAATTACCTATTTGCTCTTCCAAATAATAGCAAACCTTTTTTTAACTGAATGGATCATTACACTGTACACTCACATGGTCGTTTATCCACATTGGCTTGGCTTAAGTGCTAACATTTCAATAAAGTTTGCTTTATAAACATAGGAAACTCAAATGTCCCTCAATTAAGATTCACTCTTACCGACGTAAACATGATTCAACACGACGTAAATCCCTCAGATCATGTTATCAAAACCGCCCATTCCTGCAGATTCCTTCTTTACAACATCAGGAAGATCAGACCCTTCTTGACTGAACCTGCTACCCAACTGCTTGTTCAAGCCCTTGTCCTATCCCGGCTTGATTATTGTAATGCGCTACTTGCCGTTATCCCAGCTTTCACAATCAGACCTCTTCAACTAATTTAAAACTCTGCAGCCCGACTTGTGTTTAACCAGCCCAAACGAACTCATGTACTCATTTCCCTCCATCGCCTCCCTGTAGCTGCTCGCAATCAGTACAAGTCACTGACTCTGGCCTACAAAACTATTTCTGGATCTTACCTTCACTCTATCTTTTCAAAATACACTCCGACTCGTTCACTTCGCTCCAGTGATGAACGTCACCTGGTGATTCCACCTCACCGAGGAGCTAATTCTCACTCCATGGCGTTCACCACTGCAAAATGGTGGAACGATCTTCCCAACTCTGTCCGTGAGGCAGAATCACTAAGTAGTTTTAAGAAACTACTGAGTTTTTAACAAATACCTGTTGTAAAAAAAAATAAAAAATAAAAAATAAATAAAATAAAAGAGAGGGCGACACGGTGGCTTAGTGTTTAGCACGTTCGCCTCTCAGCGCTAGGGATTCCCGATTCGAATCCCCATCTGGGTGGAGTTTCCATGTTTTCCCCGTGTCTGCGTGGGTTTCCTCCGGGTTCTCCGGTTTCCTCCCACAGTCCAAAAACATGGATCAAGGTCAATTGAATTCTCAAAATTGCCCCATATAGAGTGTGTCTGTGTGAGTGAGTGTGCACCCAGTGATGGATTGGCGCCCTGTCCTGGGTCTATCTGCCCAGTGCCCTTCTCCCCTGGATGGGTATTAGGAACCCCACCGCGACCCTAATGTAGGGTAAAGCGAGAGATAATGAATAAATGAATTCAAAAAAAGTGGGGGGGGGGGGGCAGCATCAAATAACAATCAGGTTTGATGAATTTACAGTATAGTTGGTTTTCTGCATAACTTCTGACTTGTGATGTTCTCATTTGTAAGTCACTTTGGATAAAAGCGTCTGCTAAAGGACTAAATGTAAACACGCGTCTAAGAATGTCACCGTTTTTTATAAGATGAATGTTATGACAGAGTGAGTGAGAGCAGCTCTCAGAGTGATGGGGCTGCAGAGAGATCAGCAGCTCTGTTACCCCGAGGGGCTGTGGCCTGTGCCCTGTGCGTGAGAAGAGCGGGCCATGTGTCCTTAGCCTTAAACTGAGGGAGGGGTATGGGAAATGTAGTGCCGGTAATGATGTGTGCCCCTTTTTTATGCGCGTTTATCACAAACGTAAACGAAAAACGTATATCATACGAATAAAATGTAAGCACAAGTCAATTATAGAATGTAGACTATTAAAAAAAAAGTTTGGTTTGAAGGCAAACTTACAACCTCTGGGAATTTGAATTAACGCGAGACGACTACAAATCCCAGAAATCCAATCTGTCGGCGTTAAGCTGTCGTCACTGCGGACGTGTAGATCAGATCGGTGTACATGGGGAGATCTCAGATGGTGCGTGCTGTTATTCGGCTTCGCTGTGGGTTGTCGGTTGTGGGTTGTCGGTTGTGCTTCTGCTCGGAGCTCAGTGTGGCCCGAAATCCTGAAGAAAAGCGGCGCATGGATTTAAAGCGGTGAGCTTTCCGCGCGGCGTCAGAGTGTCACAGGGCTTGAACTTGTGCTAGCGAACAGGTTCTATGATGCCACGGGACAACATGAGCTCCTTAATCCAGAGACTCGGCAGACAGGCGCTCGTCACGTTTCGGAACCATTCCGCGGTGGAAGACAGCAAGGCGTTTCTGGAGAACCACAGTAAGCTGAGGAACCTGCTGGCTGAGGTGAAGGCGGCAGATTTGAAGATCGTTCCACGGTACGTGGAGAGCAGCGCGCTGCCCCCGCCTCCCCACAGCCCGCCCGTCACCTACATGCACATCTGCGAGACGGACTCCTTTAGTATGGGGGTGTTCTTGCTTAAGCACGGGACCGCCATCCCGCTGCACGACCACCCGGGGATGCACGGCATGCTCAAGGTACTCTACGGCAAGGTCAGGATTAGTTGCTACGACAGACTGGATACGTCACCCGACAGCGCCAGCGCGACACAGTTCAAACCCCCGCTGCTCCCCTTTCAGAAGAGCTCCCTCCGGCCCTCGGTGTACAGGTCGATCGGGGAGTACACGGAGGAGTGCGGCCCCTGTGTGTTGGCCCCCCACAGGGACAATCTGCACCAGATCGAAGCTGTGGATGGACCCACCGCCTTCCTTGACATTTTGGCACCTCCTTATGACCCAGACGATGGAAGGGACTGTCACTACTACAAAGTCCTGCAGCAAGGGCCATCGGACAGCGCAGGGAGAAGGGCAGAGGGACAGGAGCAGACAGAGGTTTGGCTCATGGAAATCCCACAGCCCAGTGAATTCTGGTGCGGTGCTGAACCATACCCTGGACCCAAAGTTTGTCTGTGAGGACATTAGAGTGGCCTTTTCAGTCAAATCCGACTGCAGGACTAAGGATCTCTAGTCCATGGAAGACAGATTCTTAGTTTGTCTTCTGCAGGGTGCTGATAACAAGCTGGACTGTGAACACTGTGAATAATAACTTTTTCTGAACTGGTATGACCCTGCTGATGTCTCACATAACTTGTGATTGAACCTGTCCTGCTTAATCTTCCTTTGCCTCTGTGGATAAACCTTGATTCTTTCCAAGCAAATAGCTTCCATGTGCTTCACTTCAAATGTTTTTTGGGACTTTGAACTTGCTTACTTTTTACCTAAATCAATAATACAATGTATGGAAAATTGTAACGTTTTAAAGAGCAACTGCTTTGATACGATTTGCATGTTTTTCATCAATACATTGCTTTATGTTTACCTCATTTTAGTATTACTTTGCTGGTTCTAGTGCATGGACTATGCAATTTCTGCCAGCGCAATATGACATGAATACAAGCTGCTTAAATTAACAGGCTACATTAATGAGATAGTTACACTGAATATGAAGCTTTTCAAGTATTGTCCTGTTCGGTCCTAATATACACACTAACATGTACTTTAAAGTACATTGTGAATTTATTTAATTGTTTAAATATTGAAGTTTGGTTTGAATCGTTGAAGAGGATGTTTATTAAGCAAGAAGTTTAGCCCTGGCTTTTTCAGTTTTCTCCCCACGGGCATTAAACAGTCCTACGTTAATCACCTTGTGTTGTTCACCATGTTTTCATTGAATGTTGGTACTATTTATCAAAAAAAAAACAATAAAATAATTGACACAAAGTTTAAAGTTCCTGTATTTCACAAAAATGTCAAAGGGAGCCGTCCAGTGGTCTGACTTGGCAGTGCAGACTACCTCCTCACTTCAGTGCTCTGTACTGCGAGCTGTTAATTTATCACACATAAACATCATTATAACCAAAGTAATAAGACATGTGTGCAACGTTTTTGTCTGCATATCAATTTCAATTTCCAGTAACAAAGCAGCTCCAGTGTCAGAAATGTAAACAGAAAGATCACAGTAAGATGCTTCAGTAAGCAGTAAAAGTTCACCAGCTGAGATTGTGACCTCTACAAGTTCAGTAACCTATAAACTACTTGCCCCTCTCTTGAGTGACAAACAGTTCACATATAGACAGCAAATACATTTAGGAGGACAGAACTCATAACAGTAAATGTATGCACACAAAGGCAGATCAAACTGTGATGCTTTTTACACAGCTCAGCTCACGTCATACCAAATAACAGTTTTGTTAAATAGTACACCACCAAGAGAATAAGGTTTAGACTGAGTTAACGTAGACCAGACTCAAAATGAACTGCTTTTTCACTTGGACCAATCGACTAAAACATTTTCTAATGAACTAGTCTACATTTTGCAATATGCACGAGGCTGGTTTGCATCCATCCATCTATTCTCTTCTGCTTTATCCTCTATTAGGGTCGCGGTGGGGTTCCCCATGCCCATCCAGGGGAGAACGTTTTGGGCGCTGGGCAAATACACCCAGGACAGGGCGCCAATCTATCGCTGGGCACACACTCACACAGACACGCGCACACACACACTCTACCATATGGGGCAATTTGGAGAACTCAATTGACTTGATCCATATTTTTGGACGGTGGGAGGAAACCGGAGAACCCAGAGGAAACCCACGCAGACACGGGGAGAACATGGAATCGCCACCCAGATTGGGATTCGAACATGCTAACCACTAAGCCACTGTGCCGCCCCGTACAGTTAACTTGATTCTGTTTTTTGACCTCTGACTGAGCCAAACTGCTTTGACAAGGCCATTAACCATGAGGTAACTGAACTGTATTAATGTTTCAAATTAAAAGTGCCTGTTAAATAATACAACTATAATGTCACGTTCCTGTATCTACACATTCATGCGAACGTGCTAACCACTAAGCCACCGTGCCCGGGTGGGTTGCATGTTTTTCTTTAGTAAAGTAGAAATGTGGTTGTGTACACATGGCACCAGTAAAAGGTAGACGGTTGCAAAGTGAGTACCTTACGTAAGTCTCTCGGGTGGTAGTGTACTATTTCTCGTGTTTAGTCCGTGGTGTGTGTGAGTGAGTGTCAGTGGTGGGAGCTGGGGGTCTGTGCATAGCTCACACTGCGCCCTGTGCGTTGGCTGATGGCGCAGGTGGAGCGCTCGCTCTCTTCTCTCGCTGTCTTTGGTGGATCTTGGCGTGTCTCCGTCTTTCGTCGCTGCGGGCGAACTTCCTGCCGCAGAAATCACAGGAGAAGGGCTTCTCGCCCGTGTGCGTGCGGATGTGGGTGGTGAGGTGGTCACTGCGGCTGAAGCTGCGCATGCAGATGCGGCACTGGAACGGCTTGTGTCCGGTGTGGATGCGCACGTGGCGCGTGAGCTCGTCGGAGCGCGAGAAGCGGCGGTCGCAGCCCTCTGCCGGACACGGGTACGGCCGCTCATGCACCGGGGTCTTGCAAGGCCGGTTCGGGTACTTCCTTGGCCGCAGGATCGGTCGTAACGGAACGCTTTGAGGGTTGGAGTCCGCCGGGGGCCGCGACGCGTCCGTGGGACACGCCAGAGTGTAATTACGGATCATGTTGAGGGGCGTGAGGGGCGGCGGCACCCTAATGGAGTCCAACGCGCACGTGAAGGGTTTGCGCTCCGGGAAAGCCTGCGCATCTCTTTGGCTTGTGCTCTGATAAAAACTCCCATAATCCGGTATGAAGGACAAGAGCGCGCCATCTATGCTGGACTTTGGGGAGGGGTAGTTGGGGGGAGGATAAGTTATGGGGCACGTGGTGGTCGACAAGTAGGTCGAGGGATCCTGATAGCCCTCCGCATTACAGGTGTAGGTGGGTGGCTGAGTGTACATGTGCTCCATATCCTTTCCGTTTCCTTTGGAAGAAGTTGGAGTGCCGGAGAGGTCCGTGGGCCGTGGGGAGACGCTATGGAATGCCGGGGCCGTGGGTGCTGTGCTTTGAACCTCAGCGCACACAAAGTTGATCAGACCGTCCTGGTTCCAGCTGCTGTGTGCGCAATCAGCACCGATGGAAATTTTCCCCGTGTAGGCGAGAGGAGAACTCTGCTGAGCGTTATCAAGACCTGGAAAGTGAGCCGTTCGCTTTTCCACACCGAACTCATCCAACCTCAGGCCACCTGCAAAATAATAACACGGCAATGATGGATCAATAATCTCAAGTAATTCCTATATATATATATATATATATATATATATATATATATATATATATATAGAGAGAGAGAGAGAGAGAGAGAGAGAGAGAGAGAGAGAGAGAGAGAGAGCGTGAGAGGTAGTATATATATATATACACACACACACACGTCCAGTCGTTTACAATATATTGTAAAGTGTATAGTGTGTGAGTATATATGTATGTATATGTATGTATAACGTTCTCCCCTGAATGGCATGGGGAACCCCACCGCGACCCTACTAGAGAATAAAGCGGGAGATAATGAATAAATGAAGGGGAAAAAATAATAATAAAATAAATAAAATAATAATAATATATATATATAAAGAGAGAGAGAGGGAGTATATAATATATAAACTATAGACTATAGTTTATTATAGTATATTACCTTATTAAGAACTATTACATATTTTTACCCATAAATAAGATTAAAATGGTGAAACCGCCCTGAGGACGCAGTACACGCAGACATTCGTGGAAAACATAGTTACTAAATTCAATATAATTGACACTTTTTTGAAAGATACACGTGATCATTTTCCACAGTGTTAAGGCCAGTATGACCATAATCTCATTTTTATTTTTATTGAATTATCCAAATACCTGTTCATGTTAACACTAATACTTTCAAATTGTTTTACTTAGTTGGAAGCAAAGCTTAAGTCATAACACCAAATCTTTTTCAAGATCGCCAATCTCTCTGTCATTAATAATCTCGCAAGTCATTATCACTCAATAAAGCAAAGAACCCCCCTCATCACCAGCAGGTCCAAACAAACTCCGATAAGAGATTCAACTGAAGCTTCACTCTCCACATCTCACTCTGTTAACGGACTGATATCAAACTTACCTGCTGGCTCGTCGCCTCCCGCCTCTACAGGAGGAAAACCCCTGGAAATGTCCTCCATGGGACAAGCATCCGTTGAAATTGAGCGTATAAAATCAGTTAGCGACTCCGCGACATTATCCACAGCGTTTGCTGTCATTTTAAACGACTAGAAAGTTGCTCTGAAGACCTGCCCCTGTGAGTTCAGGCATTGACAGGTGTGATGGCTTATCAGGAGCGTGGCATCAGGTTGGCGGCTTTATTGGACATCATAATTGTAGTGTGTTATTAATTCGTACTCGTCAGTAGTCCGACGTCTGAACGCTGAGGCTGGAGTGCTAGTAGGGATTTAAGAGGAGGCTTTGAAAACGCGGCTACGTCACTGGCCTTAAAAGGACATGAGATAAGAGGGTTGGGCTGCTGAAGGGCGGTGCGCGCTGTGACGTGCAATGGGAATCCGTGTTCATGGAACCATATTTTAAAATCCTCAGCTGTAGTTGCTTTTTCCACTTTAAGTCACTTTCTCCTGGATGTTTAACTGATTGTATTAACTGGACATGTCTTCTCAGCGGGGTGCCTGTTTTGCAGTGTCTTCGTGGATGCAGAGCGGTGCAATGTCAACTTCATCGAAATCAGGAATTCCGGTCGGGTTTCTCCTTAAAAGGTTCTCATCCGGCAGCGAACTCACGCCCTGTTCGACCAAGATGGAGCATCCGGCAAACCCGACACGGAAAAAGCCACCCACAGCCGAACCACAATAAACGCAAAGATAACTTCTCTAATCTAATGCAGGAAAGTTCCTTTCAAGTCCTGAAGTGTCACCGGATCATCTATCAATAGGCTTTATATAGCTCGTCTCGTGCTACCGTGTAAACCAAAAGATTTTTGAAAATAGTAAAGTTCTTCAGTTCAGTTCTTCACCCCAACACCTAATGTTTTTTTCTCTCTTTCATTTAGGTTTTTAGTGAGCTGGCAAAGAAGGCTTCCCCTTTATTTGAACAGAGCAGGTGAACTAAAGCGCCGGTTGCAGAAGTTAACATTCAGGTCATTCGTATCATAAATAGCCTGTGTTAACAGTTTTTGCACTTTTTGAATTTGTTAGAGCATGCTGTGTGTGTGAGGTGAAATGGGATAAACAATGGAAACGCAGTGAGAACATTTCATCTGTAGCAGTCTACAGAGAGAGCGTTCTCCTGTGAGAGACTCGGAAAGAAATGTGGAATTCAAACTCTCACCATCCTAACTGGAAACAATCTGGGTTATGGAACTCATCTGGGTTATGTACCACCTTGTGTACAGGGACACCTGCTGCCACAAAGCTGGAAGTAAACAATCCGCTTTCTCACAGTGACCCATTCACATTACATTACATTTAGTCATTTAGCCATTTAGCAGACGCTTTTATCCAAAGCGACTTACAAATGAGAACTTCATAAGTCCGAAGTTATGAAAAAAACCCTAAACTATACTGTAAAAGCATTAAACCTGATTGTTATATATATATATATATATATATATATATATATATATATATATATATATATATATATATATATATATATTCATTCATTATCTTCCGCTTTATCCTCTATTAGGGTCGCAGTGGGTTCCCCATGCCCATCCAGGGGAGAACATCTCGGGCGCTGGGCAGATACACCCAGGACAGGGCGCCAATCTATCACTGGGCATACACTCACCCACACAAACACACTCTACAGGGGCAATTTGGAGAACTCATTTGACCTTGATCCATGTTTTTGGAAACCGGAGAACCTGGAGGAAACCCACGCGGACACGGGGAGGACATGGAAACTCCACCCAGATGGGGATTCGAACCGGGAATCCCTAGTGCTGAGAGGCGTGCGTGCCTCATTTATTTATTTATTTTATATAACAGGTATTTGTTAAAAAAATGCGTCATCAGTACTTTCTTTAAAATGCGAAGTGATTCTGCCTTACGGACAGAGTTGGGAAGATTGTTCCACCATTTTGCAGTGGTGAACGCCATTCACAAAAGTAACACAAATAAACTGACAGCACCTTACTCACTAACAAATATCCTATTTACAGACAAATCACTCCCGTTTGTTTATCTTCATTAGTTAAAAATGTATTTTTAAAATATAATTTACGGCTGTATCTGCCATTTTTGGCAATTCTTAATAATCCAGTGAAATGCTAGTCAATAAACACAATTGTAATAATAACCATGATGTCCTCATAACACAACTCTAGATTCTTGCACCCTTAAGCATTTAATAGCAAATTAGCATCAGAGGGAAATTGTCATTTACTTGTCCTATTTAAGCACAGTAGATGATTTTACATTAGTAGCTATGGAAAAACTAGCTACACTGTAGAATTCTCAAACCTGATCATTATCCTACCCCCCCCCCCTTACATTTTTTTTAATATCAGTTGTTTGTGAATGAGTTGTGTTTTGAGTTGTTTCTTAAAGATTTCAAATGACTCCGCCTTATGGACAGAGTTGGGAAGATCTTTCCATCATTTTGCACTGGTGAACGCTACAGAGTGAGAATTAGCACCACATATGAGCTAGGAGTATGATTGTACACCCTTTACAGCACATAATATTTCCGCTGAGCTTGTTAAGATTATTCAGAAATAAAGTGAAAAATGTATATTTTATCTTTTCAAAAGTAAAAATAGTGATAACTGAAGTTTCCACATATGGCAATTATTAACCTCATTATTTGGTTACTGAACTTCAGAATTCAACTAAGGGTCTGTGAATTAGAGAAAAGCGCCAGCTTTCAGCTCTTATGTTGTTTACATTTTGTATCATAATAAATGTAGTTTATTTTGTAAAAACAAAATGGGTAATTTATATGTAGTTGTAATGAATACAATCAGTTCATTTGTGTTCATTTGTGTTCAGTTCTAAGAAATTTCAAAGACTGGTATGTGCATTAAATAATGACAGTGTTGACTTAATTTATAGAGTTGCAAACTAAGCTGAACTTAATTGTATGTTGTTTTAATTTAAAGATGATTTGTTTTCAGAAAGCATATAAACATATTGCATAAGTGTCTGGATTGCAATATTAATATGGATCCACAATTTTGGATATAATTCAGATATTAATCTGGAGATTGAGATTGTGATCATTGGGACCAAACTTTTTTTAAAATTGTGATTTTGTTGCCAAAAGTGTGGAATTGCCAAGGATCTTAGGATTTCCAAATGGGATAAATAAATCTTTATATCCACTTTATTTCTCACCATGGGGAAAGTCTGTAGTCAGAGCAGCAAAGGGACAGTAAGTGAGATTTAAAAGATTAATCAAATATAGGCTATATATATATATATATATATATATATATATATATATATATATATATATATATATTAAATAAATATACAGTTTTGAGGCATACTAATTAAATACCAAACCAATAAACCACTTTCAATGAAATCACTTAATAACTCTTTTTTTGTAGACAGAATAATAGTTTCTTATGCTGTATCATATAGTATCATAACAGATTTAATGATACGGATGGCATGAAGCGATGTCTTGAGTGGGTGTAACTTATACCCTTTGGGACTTCTAAGTAACTTTGGGACTTCTAAGAAACTTTACCATTGAACAATGACATAGAAAAACATATTGCAAGACATATTCTCTTCTTCTTCTACATTTCTGACACAAGGTTGACTTCCTCATCGTCATTCCTTGTTTTTCTTCCACCGAGGTCTATTTTTGACTATGTCAGCATGAGTAATCGAACAGTCGCTGTACTTGTGATTGAGTCCTAATTTTAAAGCCTCCCACACTAGAGAACAGCCCCTTCTCTTTGGATCTTCAGCCAGAGCTGAGGCTCTCCTCACTGAATAGATTTGCCCTCCTACAGTTTGTCTCACTGCTATCTCCTCCCTCCCAAGCTTCAGCGCTTTCCATGCGCCCACACACACATGCATGCACATGTCTTCACCAGCCGTTCACACAAGCAAAGTGACGCAGCCAGTTTCACAAGTTGTCTTAGGTCTGTGTTATCTCTCAGGACAACTTTTTATACATTCATTATTTTCAAAAGTATTGTGGAAATACTTGGTTGAAAGTTTAAAGCTACATATGTCTGTGAGTGTTGCCAGTCACAAGTTAGAAAACCTTTTCAATTATAAAGTCCTGTCAGTGTCAGATCAAGCTGACAGCCTGTACACACAGTGTGTGATGGTTAACGTGTGGTAAGACAGTTCACTAATGAGGATTTTACATCCTTCCCTTAAACACACACTACATCAATTCCACTCCTGTCATCTGAGATGCTAGAGTCCTGATAAAAGGCTAATCTAAATATCTGCCATTATTAAATGAACTAATTAACATCCATAGGTCTTTGAGTGTAATGGTTTTAAAAGTAAATGTGTTCTCTCTGCTGTTTATTGGCTTCATCTATTGTTTGAAGTCTGACTAGGCCTCAATTCATGGCTCTCAAAGTTCAGATCATGCTTGGCTTAACAGAAATAATAGGCATCTTTATTTTTTAAACTAAACTAACATTTTTTTGTGAATAACACAAACCTGGAATTGTACAATTGTATATAAGCTCAGGCTGTGACTTTAATAAAAATGTTTAGACTTATTTGCCAAATACTAAATCAGTTTAGAATAAACCCTTTACTTTCAGCATAACTCGGGAAGAGCTTCAGTCCCACTCTCTGTCCTTGTGCTTTGTTTTACGCCCACAGGCACAAAAATGTATTGTGTCAGACCAGCCAGCTTCTCCTTTAGATTTCTGTTTTAATCTATATGACAAAAACAGTCAAAAGAGCACTATTTAATGGTTTGTGTAAATACAAAAAGTACTGAATGGCAAATAATAGAAGTGTCTTCATCAGCATGTAAGTCGTGTTTGCAAATGTTCTAGCAAACTTTAAAAAATGTTTTAGGCCATTGGTGAAATTGAATTAAAATGTAAATAATAATTTTGGTGGTCTGATTGTCTGGCTCAGCTTCCACATCCCCCAACTTCTTGTGCCCCTCCCATGCCCCTTGTGCCCTGTACACCCACGCCACGCCATGTTTCGCCACACATTTTGTTTGCATGAGCTTTGGTGCTGCACAGGGGCTTGATGACCCCTGCACACAACGATTAATCAAACGTCGCAGAGCAATTTCCCTAAACTAGATTATTTCTTTTCATTACATACCGGATTTATATATATATATAAAAATATATATATATATATATATATATATATATATATATATATATATATATATATATATATATATATATATATATATATATATATATAAATCTGTGGTGTATCGTTGTGTATGTATATAATATATATATGTGTGTGTGTGTGTGTGTGAATATATATATATATATATATATATATATATATATATATATATATATATGAGACATATAAAAAATTTATAAAAAATCATTATCTTTAATAATGCACTTTGTAAATTATTGAAAACTAGCACTGAAGTTAAACTTTCACATAACCGGTTACAATAAAGTCAGATAAAAAATTTCAACATTGATTTGACAAAATAATTATAATTTATCTATCATTAGAATTAATCCAGTTTTTAACCAATTGCTGATTGAATTTAAAAAAAAATGTTAAAAAGTAACACTTACCAACAATAAAATTTGCTTTATGTTCCTCAGTACTTCAATTCTGTCCTTCAGCAGATCTTTGGTTTACACATCTAGCAATCTGTTTAAAGCTCCGGGCCTTTTTGCTCCTCTACTGCCAATACAAATGAATGCAGCCCACACTCAGTTCAAACTAATCACATACTAACTCGTAGTTTTTTAAAACCAGATCTAGTCATGTGTAGTTCCTATCCACAGTCTACAAGTGATCACATTGTGTGTTTATTTCCACCTTTATACATCCTCAGTCTGGAAATTGTTATGATAATGAATAAGATTTGTAAGAGCCAAGAGATTGGACCAGAGTGTGCATTTTCGCTCGGGGGGAGTCCGTAGGTGTTTGGGTCACATATGCACAGCATGCACAGGGTGGGGTTTTCTTAACAGCTGGCACTTTGCTGAAAGGCTTCAAAACCAGACTCATAGGAGAAGAGCAACCATGCCAAAGTGAATGAGATATATTGTGGTATATTGTGGTATATTGATGAGCTATATATATATATATATATATATATATATATATATATATATATATATATATATATATATATATATATATATATATATATATATACTACCAGTTCAATCCACAATCTGTAGCCTCCAGTATTAGTTTGGAGGGATTTCTGTAATAGAGCAGTGAGGCACATGAAATAAGCGTAATTCTAATAAAGGAGTGTAACTGAGTTTTGGAGATCAGCGTGCCCTGTCACCCTAAGAACCCACTGTGTGGGTGGAGAGCCCAGGAAGATGGATGGCCATGCTCCTAAAGCGTGATAGGTATTGCCCATGTCATCTCCAAGAAACAAAGACACAGCAGCAGGATGGATTGCATGGGGGTGTTGATCATTAGGTTTAAAATCGACACAGACCCACAAAAAAAAAAAAAAAAAAAAAAAAAAAAAATCAACATTGCTTGCATGTTCAGTGACTTCTTTTGTGTGTTACCCTGTTTTTCCCTAAACTGCACATTTTGAAACTGATTGTTATAATAGCACATGTGTTATGAATTTTCTCTTCAGGTTGGTAATTCATGTATATGCAAAACTGTAAAATAAATGTTTTATTTTATTGTATACTCAAATAGAAACTTAAACTTATAGAAACTTATAAAATATTTTTTTTACATTTACTTAATGTGTTTAATATCCAATTTACGTTTATAGATTCTATATAATATGCATACATCAACATTTTTATCATCTACAGTATTTTCTCATATCAGATAATATTATTAAGCGACCAGTTACAATTGAACTTTACTATATATTATACTCTATACCATATTGATGTGCACAAGGGTCTAATAAAGCACATACACTTAGTCATTTTGGAAAGACAATATTTAATATGTTTGTAATTTAATATAATATTAATATATAATATATAATATTAGGCACAGCCAGAAGAAATCATTTAAAAAGCTTGTGGACTTACGAGTTGAAATAAGCAACAAAATCACAAAAGTTGGATTTTGAACTTTTGCAATGGTGGTCAGAGATTACAGTGAATTATTAAACCTACATTAATGAAAACAATTTACAGTGTTTTGAGCCAGTTAATAAATATCAAATATCAAAGGTAAAAATAGAAATATAATTCTTTAACTTTCTAAAATATTAATAGACATAATCAGTGTCAGTCATTCATGTGCTGGCCCTTAATTGCTTGGCTTAAGTCAGACGGCAGATGGCGCTACACACCAAAATTTAAATATTGTCGAGCACCATGCCGAGGTAACAGAACGTACAGAATATTGTACAGTTTTGGTTTTGTGCCAAAAAGCATAAAGTTTAGCCACTGTTACTAATGAACCCTAATGATTTTAGCTCACAGATCGGGTTACTGCTCTTTAAATCATTGATGCAGCCACGGCAAAGTTCACAGCGAGTTTAAAGCAGATCAAAGGACTGGGTAAAAAGCGCCATAAATTACGACGTTAACACTGAACCCTTTAGTTTAGAACAAAATTAGAAACAGATTATAACTCAGTATAAACTGCAATAAAATTAAACACTACGCTATTAGGTAACATTTGCATATACTATATAGTTTGGGAAAACATATTACATCTGAAAAGCACATTATCTCATTGTAAAGGACATCGTTGTGCTATAAATCATTTTATAAACCATTCATTCATTATCTTCCGCTTTATCCTCTATTAGGGTCGCGGTGGGGTTTCCCATGCCCATCCAGGGGAGAACGTCTCGGGCGCTGGGCAGATAGACCCAGGACAGGGCGCCAATCCATCGCTGGGCACACACTCACTCACACAGACACACTCTATATGGGGCAATTTGGAGAACTCAATTGACTTGATCCATGTTTTTGGACTGTGGGAGAAAACCGGAGAACCCGGAGGAAACCCACGCAGACACGGGGAGAACATGAAAACTCCACCCAAATGGGGATTCGAACCGGGAATCCCTAGCGCTGAGAGGCGAACGTGTCGCCCTTTTATAAACCAACAATGCCTTAATAGTCCATTTTTGTTTATAAGATTTGATTAAATCAATTTTAAAAAATGACATTGGCAAGTTACCAATCAACAACTCGGTTTAATTACAGATGTGAACTCAACCCGGGGTGGAAATTCGGGTGGGATTTTAAAAAACGTTACCAACAGTCAACAAATTAAAGTGGGGGTGTAACAAAGTCTGGAGAGAAACATCAGTGTTAATTGTGGGGAGCTGTTGCTTGTCTCCAGACATCCATGTTCAGCTACTGATATGCTTAGAAAGAACTTCCACTTGTTTTCATCCAATTCCAGCCTGAACTGCATTATGGTTTCCTCAGCAATCCATCAGAAGTGATGAGCTACTGCAGTGCACACTTTCACAGAATGAGCAGGTGCAGCAGCTCAAGGAGGAGGAGGAGGAGGAGGAGGAGGAGGAGTCCCCCACCGAGCTGACTCCTCCCAAAGTTTCTTTCTTAAAAACCAACTTAACAGAGTTTTTTCTTGCCACTGTTAATTTGGCTTGCTCTTTATGGGTTTAGGATTAAATCTCTGGAAAGCTGCTTTGAGACAATGTACGGTTACAAAAAGAACTATATAAATATGAACTTGAACATAAACACAGGGCTTAGTGGTTAGCACGTCTGCCTCTCAGCGCTGGGGATTACAGGTCCATCTGGGTGGAGTTTCCATGTTCTCCCCATGTGCGTGTGGGTTTCCTCTGGGTTCTCCGGTTTCCTTCCACAGTCCAAAAATATGGATTCAAGGTAAATTGAATGCTCTAAATGGTTCCATATAGAGTGTGTTTGTGTGTATCTCTGTGTGAGTGTGTGTATATGCCCAGCGCTCGAAACATTCATCCCTGGATGGGCATGAGGATCTCAACCCCCCCCCCCCCATTCCTCCTCCATTCTCCTGAGGGTTCTTTTAAATTAAATTACATTTACATTTAATCATTTAGCGGATGCTTTTATCCAAAGTGACTTACAACCTAACTCATAACTCCCTAATTACAGAGCTACCACACTCCCACTTTTTTTAAACTCTTGGGTCCAAAGTCTTGTCTTTCCTTTCTGACACAAGTGTAGTGAGGTTTGAGGCAGGAACATTGCTTATCTCAGCAGATTAAAAAAAACTCTTCACTAACAGCAAATAAATTGCTCAGTTAAAAAGGCAAATGGAATATGTGAGTACAATTCACACACAACAGCAGCCACATGTGACTGACAGCAAGAACATGCACAGACCCCATGCAGTGTGGCAGAAATGTAACAGGATCCTGTATCGTGTTTTAACCTCTGGCCAAATCAATACAGTGCTCCTCCAGGCACATAGATTTTACTGGGTTTTGCTATTGTATTCAGCTTGTATGCCAATCTTTGTATTCAGATGCACCTGTCGCAAATCTCCTGCCTGCACCTAGTGAGCTTCTAGCTATGGCACAGATCCATGTAACAGAAAAAAACAAGGCTATATGGAGTATTTAAAAATGTTTCTAATACAGTCCTTACAATCTCTGGCACTGCCACATGGGGATTTAAATATATCCATATCCATATATAAGAATTTAAGGTTTAAAATGTAGTTTGCCTGCTTGGTAGCAATACTACCCTCTGATGCTGACCCTAGTGTAGGATAAAGTGGAAGATAATGAATGAATGAATGCATGCCCTGCATGTTAAGTATTAAGGTATAATCAGTGTTGTAGCAGATCTTCCTAAGTGGAAGTTTAATGTTGTAACAGATACAATGCTCAGAACACATGCATCTTCCTGTGGTTATGAATCAGTAAACCAAGAAAATATTCATAAATATGGATAATGTTTTACAAAATGTTCTATATTATTAAAGAAATCAGGATCGCTGTAAGTTTACCCTTACACAGCAAAATAAAAGATCTGTTTTTTCTTACCCGACACCCTATAATAACAATAAAACACACTGAGATTTCCCAACGTACTATGTCAAGAAATGTAGATGAAAAGCTCTTTTACTTAAGTGTAAATCCAGTCACCTCCAAAAATATGGGCACCCTAAATAAAAAAAAAAGTTACACATGTTAATAAAATAAAACATAATAAGAATAACCATATCTTTAGTCATATTATTATAAATGAAAAATGTAGGCTTAGTGGTCACCACATCTGCCTCTCAGCGCTTAGCATCCAGGTTTGAATCCCAGGTTTGATCTAGGTGGAGTTATCTTCGTGTCCATGTGGGTTTCTTCTGTAGGTTCTCTGGTTTCCTCCCACAGTCCAAAAACATGATTCAACAGAACGCAAATGGAATTTCCTGCTCTAAATTACCATTATGGCGGTACGGTGGCTTAGTGGTTAGCACGTTCGCCTCTCAGCGCTAGAGGTTCCCGGTTCGAATCCCCATCTGGGTGGAGTTTCCATGTTCTCCCTGTGTCCACGTGGGTTTCCTCCGGGTTCTCCGGTTTCCTCCCACAGTCCAAAAACATGGATCAAGTCAATTGAATTCTCCAAATTGCCCCATATAGTGTGTATATGTGTGTGAGTGAGTGTGTGCCCAGCGATAGATTGGTGCCCTGTCCTGGGTCTATCTGCCCAGTGCCCGAAACATTCTCCCCTGGATGGGCATGGGGAACCCCACCGCAACCCTACTAGAGGATAAAGCGGGAGATAATGAATGAATAAAATTACCATCATATAGTGTGCGTCTGTGCTCAGTGATTGATTGGCGCCCTGTCCTGGGTGTAGCTGCCCAGCACCTGAAATTTTCTCCCCTGGATGGGCATGGGGAAACACCCTGTGACCTAGGATTAAGCAGAACCTGATCTTTAATCAGAGCGCAGTGAACCGGTGTTAACCTTTGGAACATAGTGGAGCCCTGACTACAAGTATGACCTTATCATCATGAGAGTGTGGATTGTTGAAAGGTGAGTGATTTTGGTAATCACCTGCTGTTATTATCCACGTGGCATGACTACACAGTTAGCACATTTAAGTGACCCGCACACAATGTATAATCAGCTGACATATTCAATATGTCGTAACCAGATGGCTGTCAATTTAAACACAAATGTGACACATAATACCTGCTCTTTACTGATTCCATTTAATGGAAAATGTAAAACATCTCTTTTTCAGGTTTAATGTACATACAGTAGCAAACAACACATACAGCAAATAAAGCACATTATGTTATAGAAAAAAAAATCATAATATATTATATGTATATTTAGCTATTTACATCTAGTTCAGCTGTATTTTTAAATCATTTCATACTGTAAGGTCTTTAAATGTTCATTCTGCACAGTGGATACCAGCCGAATTGTAAATAATTTAAAAGTACATTCAAACATAAACAATAACATCAAGCAGCTTGACGTTAAGGAATGCTGCTATGGTTGGGTTTGCCGAGCTCTTCACCCACCATCTGGGTGAAGACACCGTCAGACAGTTAGCAGCAAAATAACTACTGATTAAGAGTCTTTTAGAGCATCTTCCCCTGGAAACAAATACTGCTGCTCTTTTCAATGCATTACTGTGACCTCCGTTATACACAGTACATGAGTGTTTTAACACATTGTGCTTAGCAGTTCACCTTTTTATGACTTTCTCTCTTCCACTGATCTGTGTTGCCAGGCCTCCTGTTCTAGCAGGAAGACATCAGGGCAGAATAGTAGTGGGAGGAATATAAATATTGACATCGTGAAGATGGAACCTTGTGTGCACAAAAAGCAATGTTAACAGGGATTGGTCACAGGGATGTTGTCAGCACTCTTCCTCCTTTATCTCCTTTGTGCTCTGCTCCCTAAGGTGCCGACTCAGTACAGCCACAGCATCTTTCACTGAATGGTAGAAGATGTTCTTCACCTACGCAAAGAAACCCATAGTTCAGACAAGGGTGCTACGTTCCATCATTGGGTTTCATTTATATGATAACAGACTTGTTCTTGTTCTTACTCCAGCTGCTCTCTGAAAACAATATCTATACTCATCTAACTTACGGTGGCCGAGAAGTGCAAAAAAAAAAAAAACATTTTGTATTAAAAAAATTACATAAAGTAAAAAGCAAACTTACAATTGCAGAAAACAATTACAAAAGCCAATACAACACAAACAGCTAGTCAGATGGGAAGGGTAGGTACCCTACACAGGAAATGCTGATTGTCAATCAAGAAAAACAAAAGCAGGCAAACTGGCAAAAATGATTTCCACAAATCATTTTGTAGCATTAACGTTACTCTGATGTCATTCACGATGTATTGATGGATCGGCTTTTGTAATTGTGATTTCAAACTATAAATTTGTTTTTACTTACGTAATTTGATTGTTCATAATAATAATTTGTTTTGCCTTACAAATGTAATAACTCTAATTACTAACCAAAATAACATAGGAAGATTTTAGAATTTAGAATTGTAAAAAGAAAAATCTACTCTAAAACATAATTTCATACTGGTTTACATTTTACCTCTAAGTTTATTGATCAGTTCACAATTATTTGGTCATATATTGTATATTTTTGTTTGGTTTTGTCAGAATGTCAAAGTCATAACTATATAATTGTAATTAATTAAAAGAAAAAAAATGAAGTGGTACCTGTAGTTTGTCCTCATAGTTGACTTGATCTTTCTGAAGACGAAGCTCCTGCGTCAGGTAATAAGAATTGTGGGCGTGTTCAGGGGACACAAAGTCCACATTCACCTGAATGCAGCTGTTCAAGTTCATCACCTGTATGTGATAAATCCAAAAAATATTATCTAAACGTTCCCAAGAAGACTTATCATGACTAAAAATCTTTGTATTATAAATTTTGTGTCACTGGCGGTAAATTTAGGCATGCATTTAACCTCACTACAGCCACATGAGTTGGAATTCCCAATTATAAACCTCAGAAAGTCCTACATGTCTATCCTTCCACAACACCCTCTTCATTTTATTTAGTTAACTGTCTTTAATAATCTTATGACAAAGAGAGTGTAAAGGACCTGGTGCATTGCTCCTGCAGGAATAATCACAGCATCACCATAAAACTGAAGCATTGTGCGGCTTTCCACACCATGTTCCTGCATGAGCCTCTGCCGCAGTCTTGGGTTCAAATACCAGCTTCCATCACGAAGAGGGTCCACTTCACTGTCCCACTCTGGCTCTGAGTCTGGTGCAGCGTCTGCCTCAGCCCGCTCTGCTGATAACTACACACACTACAAGTAAGTCCTTAAATCTATATAAGTATAAACTGAAGTATGATACACTTTATAATTGATCGATACTTATATTTAAGACAATATTTAGAATATTGGTTAAAATTCCTATAGGTTCCTAGGTTTTTGCACAAAGAACAAAAAAACTGAACAGCAATCATCCTGGTGCATTAACACAAACATCAACTGGCCAAGTAGAGCTATATACTGTAAAATCAAAATGTAATTATACTAAAAAAAAAGAGAATAAGTATGCATTACAGCTGAAATAATTCACATTAAGATCAGATTTTGTACACACAAACTGCAACTGAGCATTGAAGACCTTGCACGGAATGGAATATCACACATAGGAAAGTGCACAATTTCAAATGTAGTGGCTCTATGAACCAGTAATGTAGTTACACCCAAAGGACAGCCATTAATATTAAACCTGCTTAAATGAACAGTATTAAATCTAAAAAAAATACACTTGATAATGACTGGAGTCGTACCATTTGAAGGAACTCCTGGATCTTATGAACGTCCTTACTCAAATAAATATGCCACAGAGCACCTGGGATCTCGTTGGGATCTTTTAATCTCCTCTTTGCACTGTCATCAAGCGTTTCATCTTCTAATAGGTTCAAAACTCCTTAAATACACACAGAGATGCACACACAAACAAAGACACATGCACACAGTTTCAGCCAGATTAACATAGCAAGACACTATGACTCATGGGGTTCCTTGAAAGACTCTGGAATGGTGCTATGATTTAAAAGATAATAAAATATTTATTGCAGTGACTCAAATGATGTTATTAAACTGTATACACACGTGGAGCTCTTAGCCTGTGGGCTTATTTTCATTGAACAACAACAGGGCAAAGCTTGTCTCAGGAAAAAAGCAATAGACAAGATACGATTATAACACAGTATATCATAATAAAGCACTTTGTATTACAGCTTAATCTTTGACTCCCGGGTGTCTGAACAGTGTAATATTAGTAAATCATCAGAAAGAGGCAAATTTAAACCTCATGTTAACATGTATGACAAAAGAGCATGATTACACCTTTTTGCTTAGCTTCTTTTCAACTAATCAAACATACTATAGCTATCTGAGGCATCTGCAAGATTCAGCTCAATAGATCATTTAAAGGTCAACAGACATACAATTTCATACAAACAGGTTAAATAAAAACGCTGTAGCATGATTTGTAATGGTTTAAAGTATGAGTGCTGGTTAAAAGTCATTTTTAAATATATTCAAGTGTGAGTAGTTAAATGCCATTTATTATTTTGATTTTATCTGTGAATTACTAAATATTAATGAAGATAATTACTTAAGCTTTTGTATTTGAGAAACCTTTATCACTAACATCATCATAGCAACAAAATTAATTTTACAAACACTGACTAACCTGTTTGGGAGAAAGATTCATTTCCCTTGGCTAAACCCACATAGACCAAAACACTCATAGTGTCTGAGATTTCAATATGTAGGTTGCTGGTTCCAAAGTCTTGCTCTGGGCAAGAAGTCACACCTGAAACACACACACACCTTAGAACAAATTCTTAGCATGAAAAGTAAGAGAATCTGTAAAGAGTAAAGCACTGAGACACTACCATGAGCACAGCAGAGGCGAGGCCCCAGGTCAGGACAAATAAAGAATGATGGGAGACGAGAAGCCAAGTTGAGGGCACCATCTGGACCAGTGTATTCTGGAACTGGCAGTGATCTCATAAAATCTTCATACCTACCAGATAGTATTATCATTATACCATACAATCCTACAAGAGTGTCTGTTTTAACAATTATAATAAAATGAATGATAAAATATAATTTTCAAGTCTTCACATTGACCACTGATGAAACCATAATACCAAAAAAATTATAAGTTATTTATGCTATCGTTATCTGTAAACTAAAGGGGAATTGAAATCTTTTGCAATTGTTGTCTTTAATTAAATAACAAAATAAACACTACTTATATTAATAAAAATGTACAGATACAATACAATTTCAATAGAGTTTTATATTAATCTCTTTTAAGAATACTTATGCATTTTATATATATATATATATATATATATATATATATATATATATATATATATATATATATATATATAT
>JAFMOD010000299.1:6065376-6081034 GCA_019802435.1 Corydoras maculifer | reverse complement strand
GGTTGCACTCAGGGAAAAGGGGGCTGAATAATTTTGCACATCGCACTTTTCAGTTTTTTATTTGTAAAAAAATTGTTGATTCATGTATAACTTTCATTCCACTTCACAATTGTATACCACTTTGTGTTGGTCTTTCACATTAAATTCCAGTGAAATATATTTATGTTTGTGGTTGTAATGTGACAAAATATGGAAAAGTTCAAGGGGTATGAATACTTTTGCAACCCACTGTATATTGCATGATACATGTGCATTATTCTATGGAACAAGTCAAATGTAGATTTTTTGTACAGAATGACATAAGCTATTTTCATTAAAATATCAATGTTTCAGATATTGAACCTTTTTTTATTAGTTTTATAATGTAGTGATATTGTTAGGCTTAGGCCTCTGTAAATACACTGAATACATTTATCAGTCAAAATCTATCTTTGTGCCTTCCAGCAGTCCAACACAGCAACCCTGAAGTAAATGTTTGTGGTTGAGCATACAAAAGCAGTGCATACTGCACCTTTTGTTAAATAAATACTGCAATGAGATGAATAGCATGTCTAGCACTGTTCTTCATTGGAAACCGATGTAATGTATTAGGCAGACAGAGGGAGGTTTAAACACAAATTTGAATAAAATTTGTATATGACTTATAGTCACACCAATTTGATCTACTGTATTGAGAAACTTTTTAATTAGTCAGGTGTAATTTTTACAGAAATGCTTTTAAAAATACCTGCAACCTCATTACAGAAAGTCACAGCTGATTATACTGTAAAATTATATAAACCTGGGATCAGACAGAGTTATATTCAAATACTGCACAAAATGTTTATTTAAATTGACCATGAAGCACACGCGAGTCAAAAAAGTGTTTACCTGGATGGCATAAGAGTCAGAAACTCTTCCCCTGATGGCCAGTCTTTTAGTCTGTATACTGCAGGGTCACCTTTACAAGATTTAGGCCTCTCTGATGAAACACAAAAAAATGCAAATAATTTATTTTAAGAGGTTATGATAGAACAATTGCCTTGGCAATACAAAAGGGCGCTACTGTGTGTGAACCACTGTTCTCTCTGTGTCCTGTTAGTGTGGAATTGGGACCAGGATCTTGGACTCTTAATGCCTGCTAGAATGGCAGTCCCCACCAAATTAATAAAATGCTCAGAAATATGGGTAAAAACTTTATAATTAGCTTCTGATTCTGCTACTAATCAGTGACTCACCTTGGGCAATAATGGTCAAACCAGACTTGCAAAAAAAGAGAAGATCCTGCAGGAAAATACATGATATCCAGGAACACTTACTTGAGACATCTTCAAAGCCATCCCAGAATTCCTTGATACAAGAATTTCTGATGCTTCCATCACGACAGTTGTAGAAGTCACTTTGAAGTGCTGAGAATTCTCTGGTAAACTGCTCTGGCCTCCACAGACTGTTATTTAGACTTTTGTGCAACCCAGAGACCAGCACAGGCTGTAAAATAACATCAGGTTTAGAGAACTAATGCAAATGCCTGGTCCTTTCATGTTAATCAAATCAGCTCATGAAAATAAAACATAAATTAGACTGCATATTCCTGATATGTAAATGATACATGTGTTGCTATAAATAACAACTCATTGCTTGTATCATTAGGTAATTTGGTTTGACTTGTTGGCTTAAATATTTTTAACATTTTCTGTATATTATTATTAAATCTCTGTTCATTGACACAGTTAAGGCTCATTCCTACATAGAAACACAAACCTGCTCTTGTGTCCAGTTCTCTCTGAACAATCTTTGGTTGCCTAGGTGACAATGATCTTTAAGCCAGAGCAGCCGGTGGCTGCCTATCCATTCGTGAGGGATGCTGAGAGCCAATGGAATTTGACGTTGTTTCTCCTCCTCAGTGTCCACTTTTTCTTCCTCTTCCTTTACCTCTGTCAGCAAGTCCTGCTTTAACCCCAGTTTGGTCATCTTGGAGGCAGCAGGAATTTTATTCTCCACTACTGAGGCAATAATGTCATCCAGCAGGTTGGGCACACGAGTGTTTTGAGAAGTCTAAAGCATATAATGCAGACAAACTTCAGTCATAAGTGATTAATATATGTATTCCAGCTGCTGATACTGCCTTCTGATGATGCTAATATGTTACATAAGGTGCAACCAAATACTACATAAAATTAAAACAGGATTTGTATATGACTGTAAGTATATGTGTAGTAGAAATGTTTGTTCTAGTCTTAATAATCCAACAACATGTAATAATGTCTAGTATAAACTGGCTCACGATTATAACTGATTTCTTTACTTGTAAATTGTACTGACACATGTATCCTGTGTTATCAGAAAGAATAAGGTTTTAAGTTTTGGACCTGATTAGTGTTGTTATAAACTGGTGCAAAGGCCAATCCGGGGCCAGTTGAACCTAGCTTCAGTTTTCCAGCTGTGGAGGTCAGGAGGTCACGCAAGGTAGAGCTCTGCTGTGGGCTGTTGGACATTTTCCCCATAAGCTCTAGTTCATCACACTTTAATTGTCCTGAAGCAAGCAAACACACAAAGTGGGTCTGAAACCACACACTGATTCTCATATTCTTGGGAGGTAAAAAGGCACAGCTACACCTAAAACTAATCACAGCCATAAGATTACAATCTAATAACGAAACTTAAAAGTAGCCATTACATTATGCGTACACTCATAAGCTAATAGTTTGATTTACTCACCTCTGCTTTCTATTGGGATCTTATGAGGTATACTTTGTCTGCTCTTTTGTTGACTAGGGATCTGCGGTGAGATGTTGTGGCCTTTCAAGTCACATTGAGATCTTCCAGAAAGCTGATACAATAACATTTACATTACTGTCTATTCATGGAACAAAAATAAGCACTGAATAACATTACTAAACTGAAGCCAAATAGCATTTCAAAAAACAAGACCATGTGAGGTAATTGGATGCAAAGTTAACATAGAAGTTTACCACCTGTGAGAGGCCATTGGTGATGGGGGATCTGGAGAGAAATGGGCTGCTGCCATAGCAGGAACATTGAGAGGGTATACCATACTCTCTCCGTATACAGTGCATAGAGCTTTGTAGCTCAGTCAATACTATAAGACAGTAAACAGAACAGTTAGTAATATTTATATGAGTCCAATATTTAATTGATATGACAGCGGAATTTATAACATACAGTGAAAATATATATATAAAGACATTTTTTTTTATACTGAAGGCACTTACTTGTTTCTGGCACTATTTGAGTTGGCATGAGATTCTTCAGGTCATGAGGCTGATTTTTTACACAGCGGACCCACACATATAACTCTTTATCTGATTAATTGAAATGATTACAACATCACAAACAGATTTAGGATGCATTACACATTTCTAAAGAAGATAAGCGTTTCCCTAACCTTTAGCACTCCGTATCTCTCGTCCTCTAAAGCAGTCCATGCACACCACAAAGCCACACTTGTGACAGACCCAGTGCATATTAAAAAGGGTTGCCTCACAGGCGTCACACATCTCTCTCACCCCTCGTACAGCTCGTTTCCACATCACCTGGGCTATTATAAACACGAAGAGTAAGGTCAGGCTTGAATTTAAAAAATGCAGTTTTGCATTTATGAAACATATTAAGTTACTCAACAGATGATACAATGTGCTGTTGCTAAATTACTAAATTATGACCTGAATTATGACAAGTCAACACTTTGTGTGTGTGTGTTTCCCAATACAAATCTGCCTGTGGAGGTTTATATACTGTTTACAATCACCAAGAAGTGACTCAAGGAGCATTATTTTAGTGATCTTAAGTAAGCAGTCAACAGCGCATTATGCAGCTTGATTTAGGTTATGTCATTGTGTTTGACTATCAGGACAATACGATTTACCTCATTAGAATGGCTTTGACTAATGAAGCATCAGTGTCTTATCTCACAAATGCTCTTCTTGATAAATGGAAGAAAAATCCCATAGACACATTCCAAAATAAAAAGCATTTTTAAACAATGAGAGCCGTTACACCTGCAGCGTATAATAGAATGTCCTTAAAGCATCTATAGATGTAATGTGATGGTGTCCAAATACTTTGGTCTGTATAGTATATATTCAAAGAAACATAAACACTCACAATCTTTCCTGACCCATGTGACAGCAGTGTTCTCTGTTTCGACAAGCTGGCAGAACTTGTCTCCTATGAGTGTAAGAATGTATTTGGCTGTGTCTAGTTCCATCTCTTTTTTTGATTCCACTTCATCTTCAAAGCCTGCCATCCACACCCTCACCGCCTCTTCAGTGGTTTCTTCCACAACAGAGAAGCCGTCAACACGCACTACTCCATTCTTACTGTACGACAATCTGTGGCAGCAGACAGAAATGTGATTTACTGAGCAGAGAATTATAACTTTAGGGTTTTAGGTTTATTTATAAACAACATAAAACAAGCTAAAAGCACTAATGCTGTTTAATTTTGCACCATATGGCAGAGAGACAGTAAGAAATGGGGAAGCTGGCAGCATGTGTTTCTGGAAAAAGATTTATTTATTTCTTTATTTTTAAAAAACACAGACTGAGTTCAGTTTTTTGACTTGAGCATTAATTAATCCCACAAGGTTTCATTAAAAAATACTATAAGTCTTAACCAAATGATAACCAAATGTAAGATGAGGAAATTCAGTAAATCCATAGGTTGGTTAATCAATTTTTAAAAGGGACTTAAGCTTTAATAATTTTAAGCTTATGATTGTTAAACAGACTTATCTCCACTACCTGCGGAAATTGTAGAAGCGACAGAACACAGGGGAGAGGACAGGGTCCTGGGGCTTTCGTGAGCGGTCTAGTCGACACTCACGGCATTTCTGCACATTAGCTCCAATCTCTATACACGAATCATCCTGAAGAAAGGGCTCGCCACTCTGCTTCAGCTTCTTTACCTTCCTCCAGTCCTTCAGCACTGAACGAGGGATGCCACCTATGAGAACAGAATAAGTTTCATGATGAGTCAGCTAGTCAGTGCTTATTTAAATCAGGATTTCACTATGGATCACTATGGATCCCTGCTTTGAACTGCATTGCTCTATGGTGGATGCCTCATGTGACACACTGATTACTTTTGTGGCATTAATGTCACAATACATTCATGGGGCAATTCAGTATCTCCAACTTTATCTATTGGCTCCAAAATACACCCATGCAGGCATGGGGAGGACATGCAGCAGCAGTTTACACACATTTATATCTGGACAAGTCACCAGACACAATGTGACTCCTTGTGCTCAAAGAGTACCTATCCTGAACTAGGAGCTAAAACATTCACTTGAAACTGTGTCCTAAGAACTATGATCATCCTTGCATTCTCCCATAAAATGGTCCAAAAATGTAAATGGTTTCTCTGATTTGCCTAAAACAAAAAGGGTCTGAATAGCTCTCTAAGTTTTATTTAACAGAATTACAACTATACAAACTCTATAAGAACAGTTATAATGTGATTGAATAAATCTTGGGGAAGTCTAAAAAAAGATTTACATATAATAAAAGCACGAAGGAATGATGGGTCAGCTCATGTTATGTTACAGAAATGAATAAGATTAGTTAATTAAAAATATAACATTCCCCGGCTTTAATTTAGTATAGAAATGATATAATATTTTATGCAACTGCTGAAGTCACTAATTTTCCATCATTAACATTACTAAGATTTTAACACATCTTAACACATCTTCAAGATTTTATGGTATTACTTTTTGAGAGATGTTAACACTTAAGAACTAATATAAAATGATGTACATTAAACAGCATAATTATGACATGCATTGTCAACACTTACTGCCAGACAGCCTGTGAGATTTCTCTTTTGTTATCTGCAGTGTACCATTAAATTTCTCTTCATTTTCTTCTTCTCCATTTTGTTCCTCTGTTTTATTATCAGTATCTCCTCTTTTTATTTGCTTGTCATTCTGTTTCTTCTTAAATGTGGGCTTGGACTGGCGTTTCCACCCGGACTCAGACTTGCTCTCCTGGCCCGATTCTCCTCCACTTTCAGTTTCAAAGCTTAAAGGAAACACCAGTTTCTCCCTGTGTTTGTATTTCTCGGTTTTAAACCCTGATAAAGACTTTCTGACATTATAACATAGCTGCTTGTTTTGTGAGTTAATTTTTCCTTCCAAGTTGCCATTTCTGTCTAACAAAGGCCTCATAATTTCACTCTTCCAATCCACAGCAAAAGGATTCAGGGTCTCTGTAGCCTTTGCACTGCTTCTGATAGGTGTTGTTTCTTCATAGGTCATTCTGTGTGTTTTGGTCTTTCTGTTGTCTTGACATAACTCTTTGCCCCCATGCGTGGACAATTTGCTATCTAATCCGTTAACCTCAGGTTTGGTTGACTGAGAGATGCTTATTGTATTTGTAAACACAGTGCTGCCCCCTATAGTCTTGGAGCTGGCACTACATTTGTCCTGCTCAGAGTGACGAGTCAGCCAAGCTTTTTTCAATTTGTGGTAATTGCTCTGACCAGACTGTGCAGGTTGATTAAGATGGGCTGAGGCACCCAGTGGCAGTGAATCTGGTTTATTAGCTATGAGTCCACTGACTTCTGTGGCTACCCTGGGCTGCTTTGGAGGACTAGGGCTAAATACAGAGTCTTTCGCCTGATCCAGAGTGTGTGCAGTACATACAGTGTGTATACTATGAGTAGTGCAATTACTGTAAATATTGTGTGAGACACACTGGCTATAATTTAAGGAGTCTGTAGTGTGTGGCAGATGTACTTTGTGCAAGTTCTGATTCAGTTCTGAAGTAGGTAATCCAGCTCTGCGTTTCTTTACAGGAGGAAGGCCCACAGAAGGGTAGCAGGACACAATAGACAAATCACTTGAATTATGAAACCTTTCATCTCCTTCACATTGTTTGGATATTACAGCTATATTTGAATGAGGTACATTTGCATTCACAGAATATTTTACTCCACAATTTGATACACAAGTTGTGCTCTTATATTTTGGTGTCATGTTTAGAGGTGTATTAATGTCCTGCTTTGAGGTGACCATGATGACAGGATTCATAGGGGTCCAAATTACTCCCCTTTTACACTGCCCAGTACTGTCCTTAAAGTGTGTGCTCGGAACATTTTCAAGCACATGTACATGGTCACAGTGAGTATGGCAAAGTGACCCGTCATCGTCAGTGTTGTTGGCAGAAGAGTCAGTGTAGCCAGTGGGCCGAACAATAACTGAAGCAGTCGTAGTCTGTGGGTTAATCACACCTCCATTTGTTGTGTGACCTCCAACTACTCTTCCTCTGGTATGCGGAAGCCCGACCCGCTGAAAGTCAAAAGTTTGATTTGTAAGTGAAACTGGCTCAGGAGTCAACCCTCCAGCCACTGCTCCAAGTTTAAGCTCAGGTATAAGGGATGGGGGTCTGTGTAGCTTCTGATTCTTTTCAGATAAACCCATTGGTGGAGTGGATGTCATGATGGGTGGAGAAATTATACCCTGCTTAGTCTCTTTAGAAACTATAATGGGTAAAGCTGGAGGATGGAAAATGGGTGCTCTGTGCAGGGTGTTTCCAAGTTGGGTAGATGAGCCAGAGACAGAGATAAGAGCAGTGGATGAACCTTTCTTTTCCATACCACTGTGTTCTAGCAGTTCCACTGGCATGACTTTTGAGACTAGCTTCTCTGTGATTTTAACCTGTAGACCATCCTCTGTCTCAGAGCGGCGCTTGATGAGGGCTGGAGGTCTGACCTTAACTGCCCCCTGTGTGCCGAGTAAAGGCAGGACAGAGGCAGCTGTGTTTTGGTCACGTAGGCGCTTGTACAGCTCTTTGCTAGGTGGAGTTCTGCACGTTGAAGGCTTGTTCTCCACACCACAGTAGTAGCTGCTTTGAGTGAGCGTGGGGGAAGGTTGTGCTGACTGCAGCTTTGAAGGTACACTATGCCTAAACATGTGCATCTCTCGATCATGTTCTTTTTCTCTCTCTTTAGAATGAAGAGATGGAGTAGTGTTTTTTGGGTACCTTGGCTCTCTTTCGGAACCAAGCTTGGTTGTAAATGGAGCCACCTCGATGCTCTCTTGCAGAATACGTCTGCTTTCCTGCTGATAGTGGCTGGTTTGGTCACCTCTCAAATCATTTTTCAACTCCAACTTCAGCTGTTTGGAGTGAGTAGAGTATGACTCTGTAGCTGCCAGGTGAGATGTTAGCCCATTTTTTCCCACTAAAGGCTTTAGCCTTTCCTGCTCTGTCTTTGGGTGATTGTAGATAGAGTCCTGAGCTTCAGTGAATACCTTTCTCTCCATTTCCCTAAAAGCATAAAATGTATTAATTCATGTGTTTAAATTTGTACTTATAAGCAGATATTTACTAAATCAGCAGTTTCTGAAATTAAAAATTCAAATAAATATGTGTGTATAAGCAACAGTAGGTATATAGTGTTAAACTGTTGAGGGCAGTCAGGGCTTTTAATGTCTTCTCTGGTGGTCTAAAAAATATCTGATTCACAGACAGATGTAAATTATATTTTGTCCATGAACACTTCAATCAAATTATTCCAAATGGTCTGTCTACCTTCTTTTACTAGCTTTCCACTAGCCTTTCCCAAATTACACAGCTTCCAGACAAGTGTTTTCTTATTAAAGCATTTAACCAATCACTTTTCACATCATTTGTTGCCAGGGTCAAAGAATTCGAGCAACCAGTTGCTTTAACCAATCTGATTTTGAGTTGCTGACACCAAGACCCTCCTCTAGCAGGAGTTCGTTAGGTCAACGTATTCACACCCTCTTATTGGATATTCAGAGAATTTATTGCTTTGGTTAAGCTGTCATTTTCAGGGAATTATAATCCAAAAGCCAGAACTACAACTTAAATTTCAGCATTAGCTTCGATGGCAGTAGAAGAGACTTCTTGAACCCAGGGTGCTCTATAGGCCAGGTTAATTTTTTTTATGAGGTAGGTCACTAAGTCTTTCCTTAACCATAGTTTACAAATAATACGATCATGTTCACCCTAAGCAGAAATCAGACCTGGGACCGTTTTGCTGTAAGGCAGCGGCACTAACTGCAGTACAATTCAGCATTTGTTGGCCATAAGTCGAGTAATCATTTTTATTTGTATCTTACAATTTTTTAACCACTTGATCAATCACTCCTTTTGTCCTACCTACTTTGTTCTTATTTAACGTCTGACACAGTGAGACTGAGGCGCATGTGTGCCAGGCTTTAACTCAATTAACCTTATGGGTTGTATGTTGAAGATTACCTGTGTCGTGCTATATCTGAAATATTTTTCTGATATTTATGAATAAGTCAACCTTTCCTTAATGGTGACTGGTTGTTTTAATTCCTAATTCTTTAACTAGAAAGCTGTACTCTTCAGATTCCATAAAATCTATACTGTAGTAGGATAAAGGCGTGTGTACTTACTCTGTGCTTTTAGAGGTGGGGGTGCACGAAGGAGTACTCATACCAATCCTCTGGCTATCAGCACTAGATGGACGCACAGGCAAGCAGGAGTGTAACCCCTGGCTATCTACATTTGTTACAGGACTCTTCTGAGGCAGCCATGGACTTGGTGTGTTCTGTAAACACACACATACCAAGAAAGACAAGACATAAAAGATTACTTACTGTTGTAAATAAGACTAATAATTGCTAATCATTGTAATTACAGTAAAATAAGATGGGTGATCCAAATATAAGAATCATTATATTCAAAAGCACCATGTGCCATAAATTTCTCCCTTATAATTCCCTGAAGGCAGATGACTGATTCAGTAACTTATTTATGAAACACATACAGTTGAAACATATTATGGCACACAAAACTTCATGAAGGTCTAATCTTTGCAACACTAACTGGTTTGATCTGCAGTGTCATTATTAGTTTGCTATCCAGTGCACATACATGAGGTCATTTTGTGGATTCTTTTATACATCATCCCAACTTGATGATTGGGGTCAGAGTACAGGATCAGCCATGACACAGTACTCCTTGAGCAATAAGTGTTCAGGGCCTTGCTCAAGGGCCCACACTGGCCCTTTACACTAACCACTGAGCTAGGATGCCCTTTCTACATTCTATATTCCAAACTTTTTAACTATTTTATCATACTTTGCCCCACACATTACTTAGAATTTTAGTTAATCCAACATAATCTCATACTTAACAGCTGTATTACAAACCATGATAACAATTATGTAATACTCTTATTACATACAAATGCAATAGTCCCAAATTGTTAAAGTAGTCAATGTAGGCATACAGTGATAAAATATTACTTATAATTAAAATGCTTGGACACTGACCCTTCTTATATTAGACTCAGATATTTCAGCACTTTCCTGTGGTGTCCACTTGGATGCCTGCAGTCCCAAACTGTAGGTGGGAGCCCCACTTGGTAAAGGAGGCCAAAGAAATGGGTACAGGCCCAAAGGTGCCATGGGGGCAGTTCCTGGACTTTGGCCTAAGAGAGACTGGTTAACCTGCAAAGCTATTGGGTGGTGGGGGAAGTTAAGAGGCCCTAGTCGTGTATGACCAATCAGAAGTGATGAGGATGGGGGTAAACCTGGCAGGAGAGATGGGAGGAGGTGAGGATGGGGGATAGATGGGTGCGATGAGCATACTGAAGTTTGAGATGGAATGGGCAGAGGTGAAATGTGAGCAGTGGGGCTAAGAATCTTAGCGTGCGAAGAAATTGAAGTAAGGCTGGACGAGTTGGAAGGAGAGAGGCTGTTCAGGTGATGTTTGTAGTGGGGCTTTGGTGGAGTGTTTGGGGGTTGGATGTATGATGAAAAGCTCTCTAGCTCTCTGTTAATAAGTGCAGGGTCTCTGTAAATGGTAAAAGGCTCATGTCTGTCAACAATTAGTGGATTCCTGATTGGTTTGTATTGTGTGGGATTGAGAGCAGGGATACAGTTCCGTATCTGAGGAGGGGTTCTGGATTGATTTGGAGAGTTGCTTGGGTTAGGAGAGGGGGTATAGGGCCGCTGTGGGGTCGGGGTAAGATCCACTTCAGGAGTAGAGGAGCTTTTGAGTGATTTCTCTGTAGAAAGTGTTTCTTCCGCAGCTTGACAAATGATTTCTTCTTTACTACTAGCTGCTTCAGGAGAAACTGTGCACTTTAAATTTGAAACCTCAGACCTCAGAGAAGGACACACATCCATATCCATGGTCTTATTGATAATTTCTAAAGACAGAGGGGCTTCAATTTCATGATTGGTCTTTTTAAGAAACAGACTTGGTTTAACTGCAGCACTGTTTTTCTTCTCCATTTGATTTGAATTAGTAAAGTCTACTTCAGGCACAACTGGCACTTCTTCTGAAATGGGTGTGATGATTTCTTGATGAGTGAGCCCTGAAGACTTGACTTGTGGGTCACTTGGCGGCATCTCCTGTTCACCATTGGCTTGATTACATTCTAGGGATGATGTGGGTAATAATTCAGTTGATGTTTCAATGGAATTCAGCTGCTCATTCTGCTGGGATGCCAGCAAAGCAGAGACCGCTTGAGAGTCCTCTTGTGATGTCCCATCACACATGTCCATCGTCTCTACCCCTCCATTTCTTATTTCCTCCTTGGCTTTTTCACAGACAAGTCCCAGGGTACAATGGGGTGATTTGGTTATCTGAAATGCACCATTGCAAGATGGGCTGGGCAAAAAGATTTGCGAAGAATGGTTTCCTACTTTATGACCTGCGAGTTCTGGTAATGGACTGGGAGAAGGTTTCCTGCTTTTGAGGGACGACTGAGCCAATAGGTCACCCATTATGTGACCTGAAGGACTATGTGCTATCTCACAGTCTGCTCGTCTCTTCAGACTGCTGTGTTTTCTTAGAAGACTTGTTGATTGCGCTTTGTTAATCTCTGCATTATTGCTGGACATTTCAGAACCACTGTCACACTTTTGCCTCTTCAGCCAAGCCCCACTCTCCTCTAAGTCCTCCTGCTGCTCCTCCTGGCTTGTATTAATACTTTTCTTTTCACCATGATTGGTGCTAGTCTTAGCAGAATCTGGAATTAAAAGATTGTAGAAAAAGGAAGAAAATGAACGGTTAAAATAATCAACATGGTTGCAGCTCTACTGAATTGTATCAAGTTCCTGTAAAACACAAATAAGCCAAAAAGAAAATCTTTCTGAGTACAGCAAAACTAATATTAAACAAATAGGCGGCTGTCTTGAAGATTTTAAAGTATTGCTGCACCTCACCTGCTTGTGCTTCATCAGCTCTTCTCTGCTCACACATACTTCCTTTCTCATTTGCCTGGCTGCAGATGGAGTTCAGACTGCACAGCTCAGACGGATTCCTCTGCACTGGCCCCGAGATGCACGCCTGCAGGGGGGAGGAGGAGGAAAAGAAGGAGGAGTGATAAGACTGTGTGTGTTTTTATAGTACAGATGATGAATCATGTGGCTGTGTGTGAGGAGGGGGGTAATAAAGTATCAAATCACAGTGTTTTATGTGAGAAAGATGGAGTGCATATAAGATCAAGTACCAGTTCTGTTGCTAAAGTGTTGCTTGACCCGTTTTCAGTGATCTAAATGATAAATAAAAAAAGGAAGTTAGAAAGGAACATCACGTACCACCATAATGACTTAAAACCAAATACATAATGAGCAAAATCATATATAGCTATATTTATATTTATATATATCTATATTTATATTTATAGCGTATAGGTACCATTGTGGTTCTGCTAATATTTTTGGATTGAGGTTTATGCTTGCTTGTGTAGTTTTCTCCTGTTAGTAAGGATGGGACATTTTCATCCAGAAAAAGCACATGCACGAGCAATGGATCCACAATAACAGGTTCTGCTGCCTATGAAGAGACAAGCAGAAAAGAGCATACACATTATACAATTAATTAAATTATCAAATTATCATATATTTAAAGTACAATTATTAGAAGACTAAACATGGGCCTATTCACTAATAAATCCTAGAACTCTTACTCTTAAAGTGCACCCCACTGATAAAGCACGTTTAAATGGTAATGTTTCAGACATGGTTCACGTGAGATGACACATGTTAACCAAGTTACTTTACTAAATAGGTTCTTTTGAACCAAACCATTTTATAGGACCCTATTAGAGAGAGATTTTTAGTTGGGGTAATTACAATTCCCAGAGAGTGTTGTGCCAATGTTGTGTTGTGACAAGGTCTAGCTGCCAAAGTGTCCATTTAAACTCACTCCTGGCAACACACCTCTTTGCACCTTTCTATGATGCTCAGCATTTTGTACTAGGGTTCAGAATTAGTAAACTCAGAGCCTCATAGAGGGTATGTCTAAGAAGGAGGTTAAAATTCTGTTCAGGGACTCTCCCTCCAGCGTCCTCGGTCTTTCTAAAACCTCAGTGAACAGTGTGTGTGTGTGTGTGTGTGTCAGCAAAGGGAGACACTTCATCAGTCAGCACTGATCTTCAGACTTGAATCGAAGTATGTTATGTTTGTGCATGTGCGCACTGTGGCATTTGCAAGACAACAGAGTTTTGCAGACTATTCGCAGTGGCAAGTCGTATCTAATCCATTTGGTGTTTCTACTAAGTCACTTGCATCATGGCTAACGCTGCATTGCTCTGCATGCTCTTGTATTTCGGTTTTCTATCCCCTTAATTGAAAGCATTACTGGTGAGTTAATGGTACCTCCTTTGTTCCACTTTTAACTTTGTTTTACCCGCGTTACTGCAAGCCACTCTATTTGCTTTCCATAAAAAAAATTAGCCAAACAGCACGTAGCTAACACCACCCTCTTTCATACGCTCTCAGCTCTGTTTTAGACAAACATGCTGTGTAGCCCATTAATGAACATGATCATGTCTCCAGCACCTGCAGTCTCAAGAACCTCTTTCAATGTGGCCTGAGAAAAGTCTTAGGGGAACTTAAGAAACGCACACCCGAATGTTAATGTTATTGCATTTCTGCTCACCAAATAACAATGATGTTAAGAATATTAAGACATTATATGAGGAAAAAAGTAAATCAGGTGTAATAAACTCACATTCACTAAAGAAATTCGGTGTTTCAGTAATTTGGGTTCACCCTACACCCCTCTCCAGTCAGACACAACTGGAAATTTAATTCATGATTTGATATACTGTAATACAGACTCTGTTAATTCCCATCCAAAATTATATTTAAACCTGCCTTACTAGCTAGAAAGTCTAAGTGGAGCCTGACTTTATGTCGAAGGACAATATGAATTACACCTCAAAATTCACACAAAAATGCCTAACTGACCACAAAATCAAGGTTATGCCATTCTCTTGATTTCAGCATAAATAATCTGCAATGTTATTGTTCTTTAAAAAGTTAATGCATATCTTGCTAAAAAGTGCAAGTATAAGATTTAAAAATCATCTGTCATGGTTCTAGAACTCATTTTGAGTAGCATCAATAGCTATTTCCCGACAGAAATGGTTTCAAGCAGTACAGTGACGGGGCAATTTACTAAATTCAATTCACCCACTGACATACAGGCACATGAAGGATAAGACTTCAGCTCTCTACAATTCCCTAATGAAAATCAAACCCAGGTCCTTCTTTTTTAAATTGGAAGGGCTTGTCACCTGCCAGGGACTTGGGGACAGTGAAATTTTAAATGAAACAGTGATTTAATTATTACAATTAAGTACAATTGTTTCAACTGTAGTTGGTATGTATTAGTGTATGTTTAAAAATTAAACAATGTAATAAATATTAAATATTAAATATTTATTTGTTTTATAAAAATGTTAAAATATTAAAGTAAACGTGTCATGAGTGTTATGCTTACCTGGTCACTCAGTACTGTCATGGTTTGGTTGTTGTGATCATAGTTGCTGATGACTCCATGAAGCCAGTGGGGTTTGCAGTCAGGACTGAACACTTTCACCCTGAGGCCTTTTACACAGCGGTGCCCTGTTACATCCAAATTATAACTATGAAGTTCAAATAAACATCATTATGCCATCCATGTCACCTAGTATTTAACATACCAGGTATTTAGGTTGAAAAACATCGAACTAGTTCAAATTGTAAATAACTCATAAGAACTACAAAATCAAATAAAGATCTCCATCAATAATTATTTATAGAATAACAGTCAGCCAACAAGTAACAATCAGGAACTAAAACTTTACCATTGCTATAGCAAATCTGACAAAAATACCACACAGCACAATAAACATCTGACCGGTCAACACTAATGTATTCAATAAAACAATCTCAAGGCAACATTTCTGGATCCAGGCACACAGGAAAGGAAAATAACACAAAAATGCAGACTGACCAGCAAATAGACTCACTGAATTACAGGAATCAACTTTGGACTGAACTAACAACCTGAACAAACACTAAAAGAAAAACCTAGCTCGTTTTTAAAAGCACTAGTCAACAGAAGCACGTATACCACCTTCTCAGGATTTAAACAAGACACTTCCTCATTTTTGTATTTTTTTAGCAGAAAAAAAGATCAGAATAAAGTACCTCGCTGAAGAATGCGTTGGAGCTGGGACTGTTTGAGCCAGTCTTGAAACTGCTCGCTGCCTGAAGGATCCTCTCTTAGTACCGCACTTTCACTGTCCACTTCCCCCTAAAGATCATTTACATTATATTTTAAATAGGCATTTCCACTGACCTATATTATTAGAAGGGGAGGAAAGGTTCTCTACTTAACAATACATACATATATATATATATATATATACATAT
>JAFMOD010000299.1:5979217-6048847 GCA_019802435.1 Corydoras maculifer | reverse complement strand
TATATATATATATATATATATATATATATATATATATATATATATATATATATATATATATATATATATATAGGTAGTTTGAAAAATAATTCCTGGGGGTGCCAATAATCATGGCTTTAGTTTAAAATAATTATTTTGTTGTAAAAAAAACTCTTTTCTCAAAAATTCTTTTAGTAAAGTTTGTATTTTAATAATTTTTCTTTTACCAGGTCTGTAAATATTTGTAAATCAGATTTGCAGAAATAAAAATAAAAAAAGCTGCGTCCTTATCTTTTAATAACAATATTGATTCTGATAACAAGATTCATTAATTCATTCATTCATTATCGTCCTCTTATTCGTTTGATAACAATATTGTACTTTACAAATGCAAGAAGACTGGCACATAGTTCACAGCACAAAGTAAATGGCAGGGAAGCATCCTAGATGGGTTGCCTGTCCATCACATAGGCCATTTCTGACTAAATTATGGACTAACTCTGTAACCTTGATTTCATACTTTTTGCATCATATTATGCTTAATATGCCAAACAGAACTGACAAGAATGTGCAAAATAGTGTTTGCAACTTGGGAAAAATATTTTTATGACCTTATTCACCAGTCATTACATACTGAATATATGTGAACATAACACCATAACAAAATAATAAAATATTGAAAGCAACTTCCTCCCTCTCTCTCTCTCTCTCTCTCTCTCTCTCACACACATGTACACGTTGCCAGAATACGCAGATTGAGGTCCAATGGGCATCAGGTTAAATGAATGCATTACAATGAAACTGATGTGACTGAACTGAAGAGGCAAAAATCTGAATGTACATTAATAAATAATTAATTGGATGGCTATTGGAAACTGGATCCAATTTAACAGGATGCAGCACAAAATGGACTTCGTCTGTTATGTAAGCCTAGACAATTTTACTGTCTTACGAATTAAAGGATGATAAACATAGGTTTATTATAATAAGCAAGATGGGCTAGGTAATTGTTAAATTCAGTTCAAGGTGGTAGCAGTGGTGTTATGTGTGTATGTGTGTGTATGAGAGAGAGAGAACGAGTGAGTGGGTGGCTATATAAGTGGCTCTAATAATCTCAGTACATATGTGTGAGATGGAGCAGCCAATCTCACCTTGCATACAAGACCTGTGGTTATGTGAGAGCGAGGAGTAGACTGTCAGAAAGAAGGAGAGCATGGGGGAGGAAGGAGAAGAGGGAGGGAGCAGGGGTATGTGTATGTGTGTGTGTGTGTGTGTATTACGCATCTGTGCCTCAGTTCTCAGGATGAAGGGAAGACATGATTTATTCATCTACCCACAGGCAGGTTTTGATCTCTTTCTCTTTCTTTCACACGTACTGTCCATTCTCTCTCCCTCCATCTCTCTTTCTCGCTCACACACACTTTCATTTTTTCAATCATTTTCATTCTATATCTCTTGCTCTCCACCCCACTGTTTCTCTGCCGCTCACACCTCTCTATCTCTGACAAAACATACACAAATTCACTCTCACTCAGACACACACACATAAGCATGTGCACAAAGGTACACGCACACACACACACGCACACACACGCACTTTGAGCACACTTCAGCCTCTTTAGGAGAAGAGGGAGGGGGTTAGGGAAAGAACAGAGAGAAGAAATGATTGGAGTGATACTAAGAATTAGGTGTGGGAGCAGGGAAATGGTGCTAATAGATGGGGAAGTAGCAAATGAAGCGAATAATATTTGTTGGGTTAATTAGAGCTAATTTAGGCAGTACACTAAAGTTTTATTAGACTAGTTAATGAGTTGAGCAGTTTAATACATCAAAATCCTGTACGTGATTGTATTTAGAAATGACTTTTTGGTACACATGCACCACTGCTCTTATTCTGTTCATTCATTCATTATCTTCTGTTCAATCATATACAAGGAGGGTTCTCCATGTCCATCCAGTGGAGAGCGTTTCGGGCGCTCACTAAATCAATCACACAAACACACACAGTGTATAGGGGCAATTTACAGCAGCAAATTTACATTGAATCCATATTTTTGTTATTTTTATTTCCTTCTACAGTCCAAAAACATGGAACAAGGTCAATTGAATTCTACAAATTACCCCATTTAGACTGTGTTTGTGTGTGTGAGCGTGTGCCCAGCGATAGATTGGCGCCCTGTCCTGGGTGTATCTGCCCAGCACCCGAAACGTCTGTCCCCCCGCGCGACCCTAGTAGAGGATAAAGCAGAAGATAATGGATGGATGGATAGACTTTTGATGATGTATTATTGTCACAAAAAACCTTTACAGAAATCCAGGGCAAAACCATGTCTTAAGCATAGATTACAGAGATAAAAGTTTAACAGATTTCAAGAGTACATTAGGAGCTAAAAAGTAAAATGGCAAATAACAAGCAACATGTTTTAAGATCATCTCTACAAGGAAACCTCTGCGAGATTTTAAGTACATATGGGAAAAGTTCAGATAGTATTTGTGCATTTTTCCTGGTTTAGAATAACTTTATTCGATCTGATTATCTTCCGTCTAATTCTCTACTAGGATCAGGGTCATGTTTTATGCGCTCGGCACATGCAATCATGACAGGGCGCCAATACATCATTGAGCACACACACACACTCTCTCTATATTACATAGGTAATTTAGAAGAGCCAATTTACCACAAATTCACGTTTTTAGAAAATCCAAAGAAAACCCATGCAGCCACAGGGAGAAACTGAAAACTCAGATTCAAACCTGACGCCGAGATAAGAACATGCTAATCACTACGCTACATTGCCCCTTTGGATGGTTTCTTTCAACCATCAACCATGACTATACAGCATCCATGTGTAATTGAATGTGTCTGTGTCTGCTCTGTAATGAAGTGTTGCTCTGAGGTACAGATTTAGGACATCCTACAATGCTGATATAGATAAGCTACTTAGAAAAGAAATAAATTGAAGGTATTTATGAGTGACCGTTATTCATAGTAGTAGATTGGCCATAAAAATATTTTATTTTAAAATGGCATTTATTTAATATGCTGTCCTTTATCCATTTTATGTTTTTAGTTTTGGCAGCCACTTCAACTACAGGTGTCTCTTTCCTTAATGCTGAAGTTGTGCCTTTTTTCTCTTTTTTATGACATTACATTACAGGAAATTACATAAACTTTGGTTTATTTTGTAGAGACTTAACACTGGGCTTAATTATAAATGCTACTGTAGCAGGAGCGACGTGGTGCTGAGGGAGAAGGTGGAGCCTTCGGTAATGTACTTTGATTATGGTTGGTTAATGCACCTGACACAGCTTTGCCTAAAAAAGATGTGCGTCCATTAAACCGGAAACATCAAAAGCCTCAGAGAGAGAGACCAACCACGAACTGGCGTTATGGTGGACACAGCACGTTTGTAGACAAGACAATACTGTAGATGTGTTGTTGTTGCAATAAAGCCTGTTTGTTGTTGAGAAATCCTGTCTCTGGTCCTCGTTCCTTTACCCCCCTGTTACAGCTACTACCCTAACATTAACCTTACCATAACTATAACCATACAGCATTTTCACTTTAAAACTTAAGGATTATCATTGTGGGGCAGCACGGTGGCTTAGTGGTTAGCACGTTCGCATCTCAGCATTAGGAATTCCTGGTTCGAATCCCCATCTGGGTGAAGTTTCCATGTTCGCCCCGTGTGGGTTTCCTCCAGGTTCTCCGGTTTCCTCCCACAGTCCAAAAACATGGATCAAGTCAATTGAGTTCTACAAATTGCCCCATATAGAGTGTGTTTGTGTGCGTGTGCCCAGCGATAGATTGGCGTCCTGTCCTGGGTGTATCTGCTCAGCGCCCGAAACGTTCTCCCTTGGATGGGCATGGGGAACCCCCCGCGACCCTAATAGAGGATAAAGCAGAAGATAATGGATGGATGGATGGATTTACATTGTGTGGTCCCCATAATTACATGAAGTCCCCATTGTGTAAGGTCCCCACAATGTAAGTACCTGTACATCCACATCCAAGCCTCACCCACATATACACAGAGACATTTTATGTAGCGCTGCCCAAACTGTGACCATAAATAGAAATGCAGTTGCAACTAATGTTATTTTTTTATTTACAATGAATTGATAAATTTAAGTTATTGGAATGAGTCTATGGTCTCCAGGGCAAAACCTCTCCCAAATCTAAGTGTATACATTTATCTTGCATCTAGTGATTTAGCAGATATTTAATCCAAAGCTACTTACAAACAAAAGAACAATAGACAGGTTTTTGGTCCCCACAAACACACACACATTCAGTCATTCACCTATAAGAAGTAATATACAGTAAGTGGATTCATGAGCTCAGATAAGAAATGAAAAATTTAATACACAGGGATGAAAACAAGCAGAAATTTTGAGTCAGAAAAAGTGACAGAAATGACAGATTATAAACATTTAAAAATGTATTAAAACATTTCAAATATTGTAATAGCTTTACCTAATAAATTCAGTGGATCAGTGATTTTGAAAACACCCAGGCTGTAAAGGAATCAGTGTGCTGCAGGGAGTAAATACCTTTGGGTATCATCAGATGCAGACTGGGCAGTCCAGGCTTTAAACATGATTAATTGTGGTGGAGCCTGGCAGACACGATGAGCTTCACATTTCTGTGGCACGATTGTTGAGCCATTTCAGATGAATGTTTACTGACTGATTATACATAGGAAAAAGAAAGCGACTGCAGTTCCAGTGAAATGTAATAAATGCAGTCTCTGCATAACATTAAGATTGATGACAAATTCAACTCCCAAATTGAAGGAACTTTTTACTCTTTCATCAGAATATTTCTTAGTTCTCACTACTGGTAAATATCCAGCCATGTTTTTACAGAAACATTAGAAATCACATTCCACACATAGTTGTACCTTAGTTGAATATGTCTTTAAAACAAATTATAACTGATTTATTGCTTACATAAGTCTAGAAAGGACAAGTTTGATAAATTTTTTTATGCCGTGATCTTAAGACGACAACATTTTTTTGTGATCATGACTTATTTCGAGGAGGCTGGAGACATGGCCGATTGCTTGTCATTAGGTCAGGTATATTTTAGTACTGATTTGATTGGATTTCATTTACAGAGACATATAAAATCAAGTGTACTATGATTGTTTAATGGCAAATTGTAGCGCCACAATTTATTAGCACGAAGAGTGAATTTTTCTTTGTGACAGATGCAATTAGACCTGCTATGTTTTGTAATAGCTAGAGTAACAGCACTGTACATTGTTGTTACCATGAAAATTTGCAAATTACTTTACTATATAAACTCCAAACCTCATTAGAAAATGTATGATACCCAGCCAAAAAGGATATTGATCAAGACAAAAAGGCTAACAGAACCTACAAATTTGAATGGCTAAAACTGGTTAATCTGTGTACATGACAATAGCTCTGTACAAAGATGGACTGTACATGGCAGGGTATCAAGAAAGAAAGTGATCCTAAAACGATGCATATCATGTAATACAGGAATGTAATTGGAGTGAACTCCAGGGAGTAGGTTTAGCAAAAAAAAAAAAGAAAAAAGAAGAAGAAACACACAGCACGCCACAAACAATACCCAATGACCAGAAGAAATCATGGTGAAGACAACTTTATGTTATAGAACGTTTCTCCTGCACCTTGACAGCTAATGGGGGCAAAATGTTCACCTTCCAGCACAACAACCCTAGTCATACCACCGAAAAACAACGCTTATGGATCAAAGCATCATGTTTCATTTGTAGCTGTTAGAGTGAAACTAGTTTCAACTACCTCATACAGTTTTCCATACAGGGACAACAAATTGACCTGACTGGTTATAAAATGAATAATGTGAAATATAGGAATAAATAGCTCTGACTTGCTATGGTGGCAGAGCCGTGATTAAATACTGAATTATGAAATAGCATGCAGCCAGTAAAACAGGTGTGGTAATGGAGGTCACCTGTGTTAGGGAATGTTTTCTTGCCACTGTTACATTTACATATAATTAATTCCTAGTGATCTTTTAAGGGTTTAGGTTTTTTCTTTAGATTGTGTTCTAAAATAAACAGCACTACATAAATAAACTTGGAACTGTTTTGAAAAGTACTAACTTGTTGGCAAATGTGCAACATTTTTTTTTTTAAATATTAGTAGTAGTAAAATGAAAAAATAAAATGACCTCAAATAATATTACTCAGTACTTCAACATTGTATGTCACTTGATTAAACATGGTGTTCAAGTCTGCCACCATATTGCTGATTCAACATTTTTGGAGTCCAGTAATAGATGAATCATACGTATTTCTGATAAGGTAAATGCCAAATGTAGATAAAAAATGTAAGGCAAAGAGATTCAACTCATTATACCTGATCAAAATTCAACACAACGGCAGCCTGACCCAGTGCATGGAAATCTCATTAGCATGAGACTGTAACTAATTCTTATATTCTGTCACAAACCCTCTGTTTGTCTACAATGCATGGAAAACACATCAGCAGAGAATTATGCAAACTACTGTGTCTAAATGTAGGGAGGGGGTAGAAAGAGAGGGGAAGATAATAAAGAAATATCAAAAAATGAAAATGAGATGACCTCACTCCACCATAGTGCCAAACCATCACCACAGCAACACAGCCAAGAGACACAGAGGACTGATCCAACTATTGCATCAGGAGAGACACAGCTCGAGAAAAAGTGTAAGCATGACAGAAAGGGTGATGAGTGAATGTGAGAGAAGAAGTGTGAGACAGGAGTAAAAGTAAAAAAAGTAAAAAGAAAAACTGTGGGGGGTTTTTTTGGTAACAAGAAAGGAAACCTATACTTGTTCACCCAACATACACACATACCCACACACACAAACTGTGTAATGAATGAAGGAGTAAAGACCACAGGGAGTACTGATTGGTCCATTGGTTGACAGAAAGAAAGAATTAGACATAACATGTAGGCTTCACCAAATTGTAATCTGAGAGCCAAACAGGAGGGAAAGGCAAATGAAAATGAAAAAGCTTATGTATGTGTGCTTGTGTGTGATGCAGAGAGAGGGATGGAGAGGGAAGAGACAGATTGGCTGATTAAGGCAGACACAGGAAAAGAGAGAAAGTAAGGGGGTGAGGTAATGATGAAAGGACTAAAGAGAGTACAGAGAGAAAGAGAGGGAAAGAGAGAGAGACTGACAGTGCTCATAAAAATCAATGAAGGTGTCTGAAGAGAAGAGCCTGTCCTTCGGTAACCCGCTCTGGCAAACACAACTGTGAGCACAGGATCAAACACACAAACATGACTGGTGTGTGTGTGTGTGTATGTATGTGTGTGTGTGCGTGTGTGTGTGTGTCTACATGTGTTTGTGAGTAAGATAGTGGGAGGAAGAGACAGGGAGCAAACAATCTTGCAAGAATGAAAAAGAGAAGAAGGTGATTAAGAGTTTAAGCACCAAATGCAATTTTAATATCTAAATGTATATATATATATATATATTATATATATATATATATATATATATATATATATATATATATATATATATGGGCGACACGGTGGCTTAGTGGTTAGCACGTTCGCCTTTCAGCACTACGGATTCCCCGTTCAAATCCCCATCTGGGTGGAGTTTCCATGTTCTCCCCGTGTCCACGTGGGTTTCCTCCGGGCTCTCCGGTTTCCTCCCACAGTCCAAAAACATGGATCAGGTCAATTGAATTCTCCAAACTGCCCCATATAGAGTGTGTGTATGTGTGTGAGTGAGTGTGTGCCCAGCGATGGATTGGCGCTCTGTCCTGAGTCTATCTGCCCTGCGCCCGAAACGTTCTCCCCTGGATGGGCATGGGGAACCCCACCGCGACCTCACTAGAGGATAAAGCGGGAGATAATGAATGAATGAAAAGGATATATATATATATATATATATATATATATATATATATATATATATATATATATATATATATATATTCCTCCATGGAGAGAGGATAACCTTGCAGAGGGACAACCATCTCTGCAGCAATCCACCAATCAGGCCTGTATGGCAGAGTGGCCAGGCAAAAGCCACTGCTTAGTAAACGGCACAAGGCAGCCCGTTTGGAGTTTGCCAAAAGGCACCTAAAGGACTCTCAGACCATGAGAAACAAAATTCTCTGGTCTGATGAGACAAAGATTGAACTATTTGGTGTGAATGCCAGGCGTCATGTTTGGTGGAAACCAGGCACTGCTCATTACGAGGCCAATACCATCCCTACAGTCAAGCATGGTTGTGGCAGCATCATGCTATGGGGATTTTTTTCAGCAGCAGGAACTGGCAGACTAGTCAGGATAGAGGGAAAGATGAATGCAGCAATGTACAGAGACATCCTGGATGAAAACTTGCTCCAGAGCGCTCTTGACCTCAGGCTGGGGTGACCGTTCATTTTTCAGCAGGACAACGACCCGAAGCACACAGCCAAGATCTCAAAGGAGTGGCTTCAGGACCACTCTGTGAATGTTCTGGAGTGGCCCAGCCAGAGCCCAGACTTGAATCTGATTGAACATCTCTGGTGAGATCTGAAAATGGCTGTGCACAGACGTCTCCCATCCAACCTGATGGAGCTTCAAAGGTACTGCAATGAAGAATGGGCAAAACTGCCTAAAGATAGGTGTGCCGAGCATGTGGCATCATATTCAAAAAGACTTGAGGCTGTAGTTGCTGCCAAATGTGGTTCTACAAAGTATTAAACAAAGGCTATGAATACTTATGTAAATATGATTTCTATGTTTTATAATTTTAATAAATTTACAAAACTCTCAAGAAAGCTTTTTTCACATGGTCATAATGGGGTACTTTGTGTAGAATTTTGAGGAAAGAGATTAATTTAATACAATTTGAAATAAGGCTGTAACGCAAGAAAATGTGGAAAAAGTGAAGCGCTCTGAATACTTTCTGGATGCACTGTGTGTGTGTATATATATATATATATATATATATATATATATATATATATATATATATATATATATATATATATATATATATATACATACACACACACACACTGTATATATTAAGATCTTCACTGCATGAGATGGATGTAATTAGCTTTGTATCAATACCGATAGCAATCTAATACTGTGCTGTGCTCATGTCAATGCATGACTCATGCACTCATGCTCGTAATATTATACCAATCCAGACACCACTTTAATTTATAATTTTAGTCATGCTGCAGTAATATGTTGTGTGGGACTATAATCCATTAAATTAGTAACAGTTTGCTCAGAAAACCATGATTTGGATGCCTTCTTCTCTGAATGCCTTTCTCTTGAGTAAGAAAGTAAGGAACACTTTTGATCTGACAAAATAAAATGTTTGATTGTAACTTTTTGTAACTGTATTGTTGGGGTTAATAACTAAGCATTTTGGTAGTAGGTACTGGGAAGTACCTAAGTGTAAGTACCTGGTATCAATATATCCCTACAGGTTTAGAGCTTTATTTCAGATGAGTTAAGTATTTTGTTATAATTTTGACCATAAACATTTGTGTGCAGTGCACAGCAAAAGGAACGAACAATGTACACAAAACAAAATCAAGTGCATGTATGCCGGAGTATGTGCAAAAGACAGTGTGCAAATAGCAAAGAATTCCAGGGGACGGGGGGGTCAATAAGATTAGGATAGTCAGGCAGAGACACATTTAATTTAAATATTAAGAGGACAATTAGGTGCAGATCAGGTTCCCCTCTTTGGATTGTATGTTTTTTTTTTTACCAAGCTAAACAGCTAAACAGCAACATATGACTAATTTCACCATGGCATTACTTATGTCACATTAAGGCAGAATGTAGAAATCAGGTGTATGCAAAAAAGTTCATAATATCATTTTTCAATCAATAGTAGCATTCAGGTACCTGCTCATCAAATGTTATTTAACAAGCATAGTTCATTGGCAACAGTCTGCATCTCTATGAAGCAGAAGCTTGATTTGATGGTCACAGCATTTATTTTACGTTTTTACTGTCTCTACTAATCAATTACTGATGTTTGACTTCCCTAACTGCTTTTCTTATCGGTTTCCCTTTATGGTATCAACAGTTTTTTATCCACAACACCACCAGAGCACTATAACGAATATCTTTAAGGAATTTTATCTTCACAGAAACTTGATTAATGATTACTAACTCATTCAAATTAACTTCTTTTATGACACTACACACTGATTTGATAAACAGAACAAGTTTCTACTTGACGAGTGGCTGCCTGGATGTTACTGCAAAGACCAGTGAATACTTTCAGAGGCATTTAAAATAAATTTAATCAGTTTTCAGCTTTTTTTTTCATTTTACCTTACCACTTTTGATTTTACTTGTGAAGCTGCTTTAGGACAATGTACTATTGTACAAAGTGTCATGTAAATAAATACATCTGAAGTTGGCAACAATGCCAAAAAAATGACATCAGCACTGATCCTAAAAAAGAAACAGTTGCTGTCTATTAATCTGGGACATAAAAAAAGAATTTATATACAATTCTACAGACTGTAGGGGGTCAAATGTTCAAATTCAGGATCGTACAACTAGAGAAGATTGAACATATATAGCTTGTTTAAAAGGTTTGCTAGCAGTGGCATCTTCTTTTTTAAAAAAAGCATGGAAGTGTAGGTTAAGTTTCATATCAAACGATGAAATACATATCAAAAACAATGTCAATTGGACAGATGAGGCCAAAGTGAAGATGTTTGGCAGTACTATGCTGTGGTGATGGTGTGTGGTGAAAACACACAAACGCAGCGTATCAGCACAACATACCATCCCAACTGTCAAACACAGTGCTGGAGAGGCGATGATTTGAGCTTTCCGTGAATCCACAGGACCTGGACAACCTGCAGTCATTGCCTTGACCATGAACTGCTCTAGGGTTAAGGTTAAATGTGAAGCCATCTACTACAGAGGGGCGTGGTAGCTCAGTGGTTAGGGCGTTAGGCTATCAATCTGAAGGTTGCGGATTCAAATCCCAGGTTAACTGAAGTTACCAGTGTGGGTCCTTGAGCAAGGCCCTTAACCCTCATTGCTCCAGGAATGTTGTGATTAACCCTGTGTTCACCATGTAAGTCCCTTTGGATAAAAGCTAAATTACCAAATGTAATGTAATGTAATCTACTGAACACCTAAAGCTTGTCTGGAACTGTCTTTTGAAACAGAATCCAATAATCATAAGCAAACCAGCAAATCAACAACAAAATGTCTCAAATTGAAAGAGTTAAGGTGTTACAATGGCCCAGTCAAAGTCTGGACCGCAACCTCGTTGAAACGCAGTTGTGTAGCTGTATATAAAGGGATGTCATCAAACCTCAACAAACATTGTACAAAAAAAAAGGGGGGGGGGAGCAAAATTGCTCTAGTATGATGCTTGTAAAAAGGTTCTACAAGATATTTGAGTGGTAATTAGTTTCACTTAAGTTTTTCACAAAAGGTGGTTTCTTAAATATTTCCATAGTTCAACTTTTTTGTTTGAACTAGATGTTTTCATTATGTCCTGACACATGATAATTTTAAATTACTTGTTTGCCTTCTAAACCACATGTAAAAATTATGGCAACAAGCAACAGAGAACAGCTGCCAGGTACATATTTCTTACCCGTGTTATTTTATATTCACTTATAATTTTTATATAATTCTTTTGCTGTGCACAGATTGTTACCACCATACACCTTTGTTATGGTAAAAATTATTTTGTGAATTCACATAATTTATTTTTTTAAACAAAAACACCATTTAAATGAATATGTATAGTTTATTTGTGGAATTATATAATATTCATTAACACATCAATAAAAGATGCCTGGGAAGGACTGATTCAATTTATTATTTAATTTTAAAATAAAAATTTCATTCTTTTGTTTGGTTTAGAATTTTTAATTAGTTATCTATAAATAGTAAAGACACACCTATACAATTGTTTGATTCAAAATCAAACTTGAAAAAGAACAAAGAAAAATTTAAGAAATATATTTTAAGAAATCAAAAAGCTACTGCAATAGGTATGCTGAATGTCATTGCTTTTCTGTAAATAGAACTGGACTCCTACTTTCACCTGATTGAATTCTGACATGCTGATTGGTTATTGTATGTGTCCCCTTAAAATAAACCCATGAAGAATTGAGGGTTTTAGTACATGCCTTTTGTGCATTTTGAGCTATGCAAGGCATACTTATTTTACCGTCATTATGATAGCAAAGACGGATTGCTAAAATAGGACCCAGAATGTTCAATTAGTTTGGCTTCTCCATGCCGGTTGTCTAATTAGTCACATTTTTTATTGAAAATAAATTAAGTTTGGATGTTTTACATACTTTTAAAGCACCACTGAATTTATTCTTTAAGGTATTTTAAGCATACATGTGCATGCAAATGTGATTGTGTGTGTGTGTGTGTGTGTGTGCGTGTGTGTGTGTGAGAGAGAGAGAGAGAGAGAGAGAGTCTGTGAAAGAGAGAGAGAGCGAGAGAGAGAGTGAGAGAAAGAGAAGTGAGTGTGTTTGTGCGTGTGGATCTGTGTGTGTTTGTCTTCAACTTCAGGCTGTCTGACTCACCCTGCCAAGTCTCTTACCACAGCCTCAAAGGGGAAAGTGTTCCACACAGCCTAATGGAAACCACTCTGCTTTTCCCAACACTACACCCATTGTAAAACACACACACACACACACACACACACACAGACAAAACACACACACTTTGTATTACTGTGATAACCAACATGGCTAATGCTCACACATTGAATTATTTTAGAAAATCACTATTTACTTGTATAAAACAAACTAACTACACACTTATGTTAATATCCTTTAGACCTTTTTGTTTGTTTGTTCTCTGATATTTGATAAAAATCTGAAATTTGTTTGTAGACATAGTACAGTATATTTTACAGTAGTTTTCCTTAATTAATTAGTTCTGGTTCTAGTAGCAAAATGTGACCTTATTTCTCTGACCTCTCTGCTCTCCGCATGTACAACTAAAATCTCATAGTTATAAAAACTGCAGCTTTGAAAAATAATGAAGCTACTAATCTTTTCTTAATCACACTAACCTTTAACATTTGGGTGAAACTAGAGACAATATGCATAACACCCCAGCTATAACACAAACCTAACAAAATCTAATGTAAGCCATCACATCATGAGCGTGCACACAGCCATGCAGCTAATAATGACATACACACATTTAAATACCTATGGACAGTGAACAACCAGGGTATAACCCACCAACAAATACAAACAATAGTGTAAATAAACAGGATACATATACAGAAATATAGTAGAAATACATAACAGTATATATTCAAATATATATATTTGGGGGTGGCACGGTGGCTTAGTGGTTAGCATGTTCGCCTCTCAGCACTAGGGATTCCCGGTTCGAATTCCAATCTGGGTGGAGTTTCCATGTTCTCCCAGTGTCCGCGTGGGTTTCCTCCGGGTTCTCTGGTTTCCCACAGTCCAAAAACATGGATCAAGGTCAATTGGATTCTCCAAATAGCCCTATATAGAGTGTGTTTGTGTGCATGACTGTGTTTGGGAGTGTGTGCCCAGTGATAAATTGGCACCCTTTCATGGGTGTATCTGCCCAGCGCCCGAGATTTTCTCCCCTGGATGGGCATGGGGAACCCCTCTACGACCCTAGTGGAGGATGGAAGTGGAAGATAATGGATGGTTGGATATTTACTTGAGAAAACAATCATTATGCAAAAGTACTTTTTTTAATTTGTAAAATTGTTTATTTGCAAAATGACTGGTAATTCTGCATAAACATTTATATACAAAAGTATACAAAACAGTGAAAGTAGCATTCCAAACAAAGCCAGTTTGCATAGTGGTTGAATATACACTATATTGCCAAAATATTGAAAATGGTAGAAAGCACAAATCCATATTACTTGTGAAAATGTAGTGGAGTTGGCTTTGGAATTAGCCAGGATAATACAGCAAATCTTATTTCAGATCAGATTTCAGAGTGCCAGGTGTAAATTCAGGCAAAAGGGATATTCAAAGTGGTTATGGTTGGTTTTTTTAAATTAAGACACAGCAGTGATTCTCAACCTGTGGCTTTTCACATCCGTATTACTCATCTTGCTATTTGCCCTGCCTCCTGCTTTATACAGAAGCACAGACAAACATAAAAACATGACACACAGTTGCCTCTAAGCATGTGCATGTAAAAACCCAGCTGAGTTGTCATAGAAACAGTAATAAACACACATTCATCATTCATTAGCCTAAGCTTTAATCTCCACAACCTTCTATTTCAACTCCTCTCTTTTCAACCTCTGAGCCTTGTCTACTTCTGTCTCTCTCTCTCTTTCAGCACACAGTTGGGACTTGCTTTGTATTTCACTCACGTTTCACTCTTACAACTGCAGGAGTAAATAGGAGAACCCGAAAGAGTAGATGTGTGAAGAGCACTAAAGAGCAGGACTGAAGAGAATGAGAAAAAAGATGCATATAAAAACAGAATAGAGAGGTAAATTGTTCAGGCAGTTTTTAGGGCCCCTTTGCAGTCTCTAAAATAGCAATGATCAAATCAGATCAGTGTCATATGTACAAGTACAACAATCTTATACACATTGTATCAGTCATACAACCCTCTTGTCTTTATTACACTTGCTGTCCCCTCTCTTACTGACCCACACACACACACTCACAAACATAGAGATGAAAGAACAAGATCTTTCATCTATCCAAAGGCATCACAGACTAAGACTGGTGAGAAAATACAGTGTCCCTAAATCTGTGTGTGTGTGTGTGTGTGTGTGTGTGTGTGTGTATGCATGCATAGTTTATACACAATAACTACAGAATATTTAGATCCACAGTCATATTATCTGACTCATCCAAAAGTGATTTATTATTAAAATGATTTTAATAAGCTGATATGATAACTAAATGCAGTTCATGTTACAGCACCACTAATTCACGCCTTTATAGATATCTTTTTCAATCCCAGAGACTAAAACTGCAATAATAGTGAGACATAAGGATTATGGCAATAATACTCAATAGTGAATTTTCTTCTATTTAATTTTAGTTACCTAAATATAGTCAAAAGCTGTAAAATAGTTTATAAATGGCTGTGTCCATCGCCTTTAAAAACATAAACACCCCAAAAACTCAGGACAAATTTCAAATAATTAAATAACTTTAGTAAGTACTAACATTATAGATGTACATAAGTCTTTGAAACATATCAATTTATGTATAATAAATTAATTATGTAAAATAAATAAAACAAACTACAGTTTAGAGCGCCAGCTTCACAACTACTACTTACATGCCAATGTCACTAAAAGCATGAGCAGTAGAATATTCTGTGAACCTGCTAATTTGCACTACTGAATAAGTATAAACCGCAACTGTATGTGCTTGGATGTGTTTAACAGAATGCATATTACCATTTAAGTAAAAAAATTACTGCAAGTATATGACACTTGTAAATTATTCATGTAAATGTTAGTAGAGCTCACAGAAAAGAAAATGCTAAAATTCACTTTGGAAGTGACGAAAATGGACAACATTTGGAATGGCTGTTCGTAGCCACAGATATTGTTACAGTTAGGGCCACTTTGTTTTAGTCAAGTTAAATAATAACATTAATGCATATATTTATATGCTATAAACTACATCATACTTTGGCAATACTCTTTCATTCTCGGTACCCATGTGAAATAAAAAAAAGAAAGTCTATCCCACATGCTTTTCATTTTTGATCAGCTTTGCTAATATAATGTGCTGTTATTTAAATTTGCATTATTATTATTATTATTAGTGTGTTTGTATCCATTGTGTATTCTGCCTTCAATTCCATAAGAAAAATAAGATGTCAGGTAAGATCATGTTACAGAGGATTACTGTGAAATGAACAGTATTAATACTGTTACCATGGTGATGTTTTCGTCTTTTAAAATCGTATATGACAATAGTCTGTGTTTCAACAACTATAGTGAGTGAAGACAGTAATCTACCCATTATGTCATTTTAAATAGTGTGCAAGACCAGCATCCACTTTGATACCAACAAGAACAGATAAAACGTTCTTTGCTTCTGTGTTCTGTTCCTTTGTATGGATTTGGTATTTTAGTTAATCAACTGTTGTCAATTTTAAAACAGGTAGTTCCGGTCCTTAAAGCTGATTGCCTTAGCAGTTTGTACAGCAGTGAGATTATTGACAATAATGCACACCTCTGACTGCTAAACTTTTATATCAATGCTTGATATACAACACATTATTTTAAAATCACCTACCATAAATTAAAATACAGATTAATATAAACAGAAAACTGTTTTATGATGAGCATTGAGCCTGTGGCTGCTGTTGTTTATAAATTTTGTTTTGTAATATGGCCACTAGATGGCATTTTTGATTGTTAGAGAAATGGGTATCCTGTTACTCAGCAATCAATGTTCACTTTTAAGCCTAAATGGTCCATCTCTTAGAGGGTTCCGAGAAGTCAAATGTTTTCCATGACTACCTCTCGTTAATAATCATTCTCATTCTGAAATAACTAACTTTAAGTTTGAAGAGTGGTAAACCTTGCTTCTTTTAGATCTTTAACCCAAGAACAGAATGCTGCAAACAAGTAATGATTTTACAGAGGTGATCACACTAACTAATAAACAAATAATCAAAGCCAAATAATTAAAGGGTAACCGATGGCTATGCAAATTCTTAATTCTTAGGGATTCTGCATTCTGATTTCATTCATTATCTCCCGCTTCATCCTCTATTAGGGTCGCGGTGGGGTTCCCCATGCCCATCCAGGGGAGAACATCTCAGGCGCTGGGCAGATAGACCCAGGACAGGGCGCCAATCCATCGCTGGGCACACACTCACTCACACACACACACACACACACACACTCACTCACACACACACACACACACACACACACACACACACACACTCTATATGGGGCAATTTTAAGAATTCAATTGACTTGATCCATATTTTTGGACTGTGGGAGGAAACCGGAGAACCCGGAGGAAACCGACGCAGACACGGGGAGAACATGGAAACTCCACCCAGATGGGGATTCGAACCGGGAATCCCTAGTGCTGAGAGGCGAACGTGCTAACCACTAAGCCACCGTGATGCTCATTCTGATTTCATTTTTGTAAAATAAATAGGACCACAGTAAAATTTGTCATGTGCTATCACAGTCCGATTTACTCTATTTTAAGAACTTTTAGGAATTGGATGTTTTTTTAATTATGTCTTGATATATGAATCCATTGAATTTAAAGAGGCTGTACTTTTAATTTTTACATGACTGTCTATGATTGTACAAATTCATGTAATCATCACAGTAACATGATCAATGATAGTTTTCCTTCCATCTTGATATTTATAAAGTTTCTTGATATTTATGTAGTCAATAACAGAACATGACATAAGAAGCAAATAAGTGTACAATTCATTGTGAGATTGACGTGAGTAAATCAACTTTGCAAAGTCAGCTTCAGTAAGTCCACACACACACACACACACACACACACACACACACACACACACACACACACACGAAAAATAGACATAACCCTTAGTATCTAAATGAAATTTTTAAAAAAATCACAACACAGACCTTATATGGACAAAGATCTTCTCGGTTAGTGTAAAACTCCCGCTGTCTGTCTGACAGGAACTCCACCACTGCCATTTCACCCACATGAGACTCACCAACCAAAGTTCGGAATACCTGAAAAACATAAAAAATAACCATTCTGACCATGTTCCAATAAATACATTGTATATATTTTAAAAGTTATTGATTAAAGTAGATTGAACTTTTAGAAATGCAGCTGCCACCACTTGAAAACCTAGGTTGCATTATACTGTGAACTGGAGTCTTTTGGGAATCATGCGTTAGAAACCCACTTGTCTGGCATGTACATGCTTAGAGTACATAATGATCATGCTTGTGTAGATGAAGTAATCATTTTATTTTTAAATCCAGAAATGAGACTGGGATGACATCAGAGAACTTATTTTGTTATCACTTTCTATCACAAGACCTGCACAACACATCTAGCAGAAATAAAATAAAAGAGGAAAATTAACAGCTTTAATAACCTATTTCATTTCAATGGTGAAGTTAAGTGTGCATGTGTTACAAGTGTAAAACTTTATCTTTTCTTTCTTGACCTTGAAACTGAAACATAATCTTAATGAGGATACAGGTGTGTGTGTGTGTGTGTGTGTGTGTGTGTGTATATGTGTGCACGCATTCACTTAGAGGTGTAAGTTTATAAACTATGAGCTTAGAGGGTAAAGGGGACAAACATTAAACAAGCTATTTTTAGATCTTTTCCTGCAAACATTTACACTCCTCTCTTACTCTCTCTCTCTATCGTGCACACATGCACACACACACGTGCGCGCGCGCACAAATATTTTAAAAGTACTGCACAAACTTTTCATTAAAAAAGGCTTTTGTCTTAAAAACAATAAAGAGAAACAGAAAAAGCAAAAAAATAAATAAAAGGATGAGCAAGCGATTGAGAGAGTTTTATATAGCAATCATATAAATATAAACAACATTTAAACTGTAGTATAGAACCAGTCAAAAGTTTGAACACACCACCTTCTAGTGTCCTTCTCTATTTTCTCCACTTACCAAATAGATGGACTTTTAGATTTTTTGTTAGTGTCCTGTTGGTTCTCTGTTCTCTATTGGTCTGGACCATTACAGAACAGGTAGAATTTGGTGATTTTAGTGAAGCAGTGCTGCTGTAGTTTCATTTAAACATCTCAGTGACACTGCTGGGATAGGAATAATGAACAACCAAATAATACCTGCTCTGTGGTGCTACTATTGGGATCCTGACCATTAGAGAACAGTGTAAAGGTGACTAATGCAGTATGTACTGTATTCCACAAACACATAAACTACAGTCTGTAATAACAGAATCACAAAGTCCATCTTTACGGAAAGTAAAACTAATAAAATTGACAATAAGAGGAGAGTCCAAACTTTTAAATGGTACTGTAACTTTAACTGACATAACAGCTTACATTTTCACTGCAAACGTAGTATCCAAAACTCTGGAAAGGTGATTGGACACTGTGGAGCCAGATTAACCTTTTTTATAGCAAATCAGTGCGTTTTGTCTGAGTTCTGTAAGGAACAGCCAAATATATTTTTTACTTCTCAACAAAAAACTTTTGTTTTCTTTTTTATTTATATCCTAGGTAAATAGCTTGATCTAAAAGACAGTGATTATGCCATAAAACCTGTGTTTTTTAATGCTTAGAAAAAGTTTTTTGAGAAAAAGGAAAAGTCTATGAGGTCATTGTGTATACTTCTATCTTATGCATCTCGACATTCAAAATAATTTGATACACATGTCTTCCACAGTATTGCAATGTCACACTTCAGAAAGAAGTCATATTTAATTTAACATGGACTTGTTGTACAAGGGACTAATTATAAACACTGGAGTCTTTGATACAAGTTCTTAAACAAGCACATATTTACAGCCAGAAACAAACTAATTACAGGTGTCAGTTCACTGAGACATACAGTCAACAGCAGGATCATGAAACTATTTAATATTATCTGAGGGTTCTGTTTACAATGTGGTGGACACAAACACCAGCATGCAGCCCCCGGAGCCTCATCTCCTCCCAACAACACACACAAATAGAAACACGCAAGCACATGAGCATGTGCACACCCCCCTCCCCCAACACACACACACACCACACACAGTAATTGTCTTCCTTCTCTCTCTTTCACACACACACAAACTAGGTCACACACCTGCTGAAGCATGACCATACACCCACACTCTTGGCAAAGCACAAAGTGTTGCCATGGTGTAATGTGTGTATATGAAATGGGGTGTGTGTGTAGGGGGGGTGCAGGGTGAGAGTGAGGGCTGGAACATCATTAAGCCTTTAAAAGCTGCTTCAAGCAGTTGCCACAGGATTCAAAAGACAAAGTGTGGTGGTGTGTGAAAATACACAAGTGATTCCATTCACATGAAAACCTTTGCAAGAGAAAAAAGTAAGCAGATGTGTAAAGTGTATTTAGAATTAAAGTGAAAATGGATTACAGCACTGTATATTGGGCTTAAATGCTGACACAAATTTACTAATTTCTACTTAAATGTTTATTCTCTCTCTCTATGTATGTATGTATATAAAATTATTTTTACTTACGAAGTATAACAATTAAGCATTGTTAAGATGCAAAGACTAGTTAGACTTAAGAAGCTGTTGCAATAAAGTAATATCAATCAATTTCATTTCTATTAAGCTTAATATAAATGTAGTAAAACATGTGCTCAATTGGGATTTCCTTGACAAGCTAAAACTACAGTGTGTTGTACATACAGTACTCTCACCTAGTGCTCTCGTGAGTTTTGCTTTAGACAGTCTGAAATAGAAAATAAAATGTATTCTCACCAATAAGGCTTCTTAGTGAAACACAATATTGAGGCAGGTTGAGAGATAAAGCTATAGAGTTTAACAAAGCAGTACAAACAGATCTATAGTGGAGTAAGTGCTGCATGTAACAGTGCACTGACTTAAGCTTTAAATAATATTACACATCTTGAATATGGTTTGAAACAACACTAACATAATAAATGACTTAGTCAGTCAGGTGCATAAAAGGGTGGGTGAAACAGTGTGAATATATATAACTGCTAGTATTGTTAAATTATTAGAAATACGTCATATACAGTATCATTTATATAGTCGTTATATACGATCATTATTTAAATTACAAAATGAAATGCAAATTTCAGTTGTGGTCATGGCACTTAAAATGAATATTCTATGCTAGAATTACTATATTGTTATTCCAATAGAATTTTACTGTGTAGTAAAAGTTGGGGTTGGACAATATATCAAATTAAGTAAATTAATCTGAGCTGTTGTGAACCAGTGTGACCAAGTTGGTCAAAGGTCTAGCACAACTACAAGTATTCCAATGACAATCTTGTTCTGGTGCATAAAACAAATGACAATTATTAATAATAATAAATATAATATAATTATCTCTTTTCTCATCTAATTACATTCAGCTAATTCTTCTACTGGGGTCACAGGGGGGTTCCCCATGCCCATTCAAGGAGGAATATTTCTGGCGCTGGGCAGATACACACAGGAAAGTGGGCCAACCCATCACTGGGCATATATTCACACACAGACACCATAGACAAAGATAGGGGCAAATTAGAATATCCAATTCACCTTGAATCCATGTTTTTAGACTGTGGGAGGAAACCAGAAAACCCAGGGAAAGCCCACGCAGACTCAGAAAGATCATTTCCAGAATGTTTGGGTGATATAAATCTAATCATAACCCTGTCAAAAATCAAGATAAACGAGAAAGAAGATTGCAAATCAGATCAGTCACCGATCTCGAAAAATGCTTTATTTTTTAAAATAAAGCACATAATTTCTACAGACACACTAGAAAACCTAGTAGGAAGCATTCCAAGAAGAGTGAAAGCTATTATATGGTCTTGTTGGAAAGTGGAGACTGACACCAATTATTGTTTTCATGTTTCATCATTGTTAAATCTCTATGTGTAATGTTTCAATAGAACACAGTAAGGTACAATTACATATGAACATATACAGTATATGTACAATAATATGCCCCTTTAAATAGCCAAATTTAATAAATGTACAATGTTGATCATTGTTTTTCAAGCTTTCCCTGGTATGATGAATATCAGCTTCTGGGCCAAGTCCTGACTGCTGGCAACCCATTCTAGCCTAATCAGTGTTTGGAGTTTATCACAATGACAGTGTTTTTTTTTCCACCCACATTCTAATGTCATTAAGATTTAGGGAGTTTCCTGGCTATGGTCCCGAAATTTCAGTGTTTTGTTCATTGAGCCACTTAGCCTTGTGACATGGTGCTCAAAAAAAAAGCACTGTTCATTACTGAATTGCTCCTGGATCGTTGGGAGAAGTTGCTCTTAGAGGGTGTTTTGATGCTATTCTTTATTGATGGCAGTATACTTTGTTAAAATTGAACCCACTCACTGGGATTAGAAGTACACGCCACACATAAATGTTCTTAGGTTGATTTACTGTTGCATTAAATTCTTACAGGTCTTCAACATATCTGACTTCACACACATTAACACACATTTCTACTCACACAGCCACACACAGAGTGGATTGATGGTGGCAGACAATCAGCTATAAATAGAAATAATGCACAGCATGATACACAACCTGTACCCACTGAATATCTCTCTCCATTTCTCTCTCACACACTTATACCCAATTATCAACACCCACACACCCACAAACACACACACAGGCACACTGACAGACATGTACAGATATAGGTCAAAAGCTAGATACTAGCCAGACAGGTTACACACATAGACAAACACTCAGGCACAGAGCCCTTACATCCACATATGAATTAATATAACTGAGAAAACGAATAGCAAATTGGACAGACATCCATAGGGACTTCATCTCTGTGAATCAGTTTGTAGTGTAATAACAGTGTATAGTGACCGCATAACCCCATGATGATAGTGATAAAATATTGACAAGAAGGATTACAAACTGTGTATGTGTGTGTGTGTGTGTGTGTGTGTGTGTGTGTGTGTGTGTGTGTGTGTGTGTGTGTACGCTCATGTCTGCTAAGCAGTGGAGTATGTGGAAAGCGACAGGAGCAGATAGAAAGATTCTGTTAATGATCCATTTAAATAAGCTCTACCAGACTTTCTCTAGACTGCCAGGCTATCTCTCCCTTTCTCTCTCTCTCACATAAAGCAAAGTGATGAAGTGATCTATTTTGTAAACTGTGCCTGCACACAGAGGAATTTGTCCTTCACATTTAACCCATCTATGCACTAAAAATTACACATATATTGACACTCGTGAAGTGAGCACAAGTGCAGAGCACTGGGCAGCCCTGTACATGGCACCTGGGAGGCAATTGGTGTTAGGAGCCTTGTCCAAGGGCACTTCAGCGATAGTGCTTGGTGGGATCAAGTCTCCTTAAACACAATACAACTGCCCCAGTCAGAGACGACATCTGTCTAAACATCCACATAAAAACAAAAATGGTTGCCAAATAAAAATAACTATTGAATATATATATATGTGTGTGTGTGTGTGTGTGTGTGTGTGTGTGTGTGTGTGTGTGTGTGTGTGTGTGTGCCCCCCCCCCCCCCCCCCCCCCCCCCCCCCCCCCCCCCCCCCCCCCCCCCCCCCCCCCCCCCCCCCCCCCCCCCCCCCCCCCCCCCCCCCCCCCCCCCCCCTATTGAATATATATATATGTGTGTGTGTGTGTGTGTGTGTGTGTGTGTGTGTGTGTGTGTGTGTGTGTGTGTGTGTGTGTGTGTGTGTGTGTGTGTGGCGGCACGGTGGCTTAGTGGTTAGCACATTCGCCTCTCAGCACTAGGGATTCCCGGTTCGAATCCCCATCTGGGTGGAGTTTCCATGTTCTCCCCGTGTCAGTGTGGGTTTCCTCTGGGTTCCCGGTTTCCTCCCACAGTCCAAAAACATGGATTAAGTCAATTGAGTTCTCCAAATTGCCCCATATAGAGTGTGTGTGCGTGCATGTCTGTGTGAGTGACTGTGTGCCCAGCGATGGATTGGCACCCTGTCCTGGGTGTATCTGCCCAGCGCCCGAAACATTCTCCCCTTGATGGGCATGGGGAACCCCACCCCGACCCTAATATAGGATAAAGCGGGAGATAATGAATGAATGAATATATATATATATATATATATATATATATATATATATATATATATATATATATATATATATATATATACACATACATACACAGAACTCATCTATGCTATCTGTGACTATATCTATAGTAACATTAGTCATTTGGCAGAACTAAACCATTAGGATTTATGTAAGTGAGCATGGATGATTCTCTTGCATTAAGTAGATCAATCTAGCTCTGACTATAGGGCAAATGTGAAAGTTCTGATAAAAATATATGCAAAAATTTTTTTTTATAATTATATTTTTATAATAAATGATTTTGCCCACTTCTAATAACAGGAAAGGTATGAAATGATTTTATTGCTTGTGTGTAAAAATATGGTTCGTAGACTACTGCACATAAAGCCCATCCACACCATGTGCCAAGGACAATTGTGTGCTCTAAGTAAAGGAGACTGTGGGCAGCACTGTACTACACACTCCTCTGAAAGAAATCAATAACAATTACTATCTGTGCCTTTCCCCCAACACTAATCACCTTTATGCCCCTGTCATTTTCTCACTGCTACCAATCCTCTGCTTAATTACAAGTGGAATTTAATGGCTTCATCTACATATTTTATTCAGTTACATTTTGTTGTTTTAAAAAAGCTGTTTTACTAAGGTATACACTGAATGTTGTCTGCGAATAGAATAAATAAAATAAAAGCAACATCAAATAAAGAATTTATTATAACTACAATATGAAAACTACAAAATTCATGTGTTTACGTGCTACTGAAATATTAATTTCCCTGAAAGAATCTAATTACCCTAATGTATGGCGGCACAGTGGTTAGCGTCACAGCTTTATTACAGGGTTCGATTCCCAATTGTTGTGAACAGAGGTTTTTTCTGTGTGGAGTCTGCATGTCCTCTCTGTGTTTGAGTGGGTTTTTTTCACATACTCCAGTTTTCCTTCACATTCCATGTGATGCTTGTAACATGCTTTTTGGCAAATTGAAGATACCTTCACGATCAAACTCTATGGCACACAATCATCTGGCCTCCAATGGTTGGATGCTAGAATTTTTACCTGAAGCTGGGAACTTTAATGGTTTAATAAACCAGTAACAATGTTATATGTTGTTCCCCCTGTTTTCATTAACAGTGCTGTGGCTACATTGTAATGTATTGCAAACACGCCAGACAAATGATGAACATATGATTTACAATAATGCAAGAATTACAATTCTTAGAACTAAAGTTATTCTCACGAAAGCTGTTACCATGACATTTATACATCTGGACAGTCAAAATGTCTTGACTATCATGAACGAAGTTCACAATTATTTCACAGATAAGCCTTTCAGAATGTCAAAAGCAACCTTTCAAAAACTATGCACTATAATCATTCGTAGCTCCAGTCGTTTCCCACCACTAGTCCCCCATATGAAATAAAAAGTGAACTGTCATTGCTTCACACAAGCCGGCCATTAGGGGGGAATTATCAGGGAATTTTTCCAAAAATGTTTGGCATATGTAGAACAGTTTACTGCTGTGTATATCGTACATGTTAAGCAATAAGGCTGGAGCTAACATGTAATGATCGATCATGTGGGTTTTTCCTATACTTTCTGCCTTTTTTTGTTTAACTTACCACTAATATGACTTTCCACTGTTAATGTTGTAAGCACAAGTAACATGTATAATGTGACATCAAAGAAATGAATTTGTTAATTTACATATTAAAAAAATAACAAAAAAACAGAGGTATAAGAAATAAGAATATGATTCATACAGCACATCTTATACCATGAGTGGGCAGTTCACGGGATGGCACAGCCCCTTTTCCCTCCAGCAGCCAGGTATAAGACTTGCAATTTTCTGCAGCAAACATTTCCAACTTGTCCTAATATTTTCCAGCATTTGGGTGCTTTTTCAAACATACACAAGTTTTTGTGCATTTCTTTTATTTGCAAAAAAACTGGAAGCAAATATTCTACCACATGCTCAACTCAGTTTCTATATTTCATTTTTGGACTGTAAGAGGGAAGAAAATGTTATAAATATGTCATATTAATGCCACACAGGTCACCTCTCTGTGAAACTACATAGCCAGAGCAAAAATAAAGAAAGAATTTACTCTAAATATCCGGCAATCTCAGCTCCTTACAACTGATTTAATCAGAACACAACTTATCAAAGCCGCTAACAAAAACAGACTCAGTACAACTGTTTATCAGTGGCAACCCATCACAGGGATACTTAAGAACCAAAACTACAGCCTGTCTGTTGGAAGCACAAGCATTTTAAACAACAAACTCAGGCATTTTACAGACCATGGGCCACATCTGGCTCCTTGATTGTCTCTGTACCACATGAGGTCAGTGAGAAGTTAGAAATCAAATGCAAATAAGTGCAATGAGAAAGGATTTCCAGGGATTATATTTCTAAAACATGCACATGTCTAAACGGAAAAAAAAATAAAATCGCCGTCAAAATAAAAGCACTGCAGATGTACTGCACTGTATACAATGCACCTAGTACAAGTACATTGGTTTCTATTTAGCCCGCCACAACAGTTTAAGTTTCTCATGCGGCCTCTTTAGGAAATGAACAGTTAGTTTTGGCATCTGCAAGGAATTTGCCATCAGTGTAAACTGATGGTAAATCTGCACTCAAGAATAGCGATAAAGTGACCAGAAGATTTTCATTTCAAAAAGAAGCTGACCTAGAGCAACACTGACACAGAAGAACACTGAAAACAAATGCACTGGGTCCTGATGTCAAAGAAAGGAGTTGACTTTTATGCAAAACAGCAGAGAGCTCAGAAGAAGTTAGGTTTGATTAGACTATTTTGGATTCCATGTTACTTAACAAAGCCAATGAACCAATAACATACAGTAACAATACACAGTTATATCCACTACAAACACACACACACACACACACACATATTCGCATACACATACACCATTACATTATAATCATCTTATGTGGTTTAAGTAAGAGGGATACATAAATATAGTGGAGTGAGACAGAGAGAGCGAGAGAGACTGAGTAAAAGAGAGTCAGAGTGTATGTGTACGTGTGGACATGTGGTTATGCCGTTACAGGCAAACAGCCAAGAGCAGGCTTTGGTGCATGGGCTTCTCTGTCTCTCTCTTTCACTCTCCCACACTTACACACACTCACACAAACACACACACAAAGCTAAATATAGTCACACTGAAGCCTACACACGTTTGCAGCTGAGTGCAAACAAACAGTGTACACATGGTGACACACTGCTCCTTTAAAAAAAAAAACAACAACCATGAAGCATTTCCTAAAGTAAACACCATTTATTGCAGTATGTGTGTCTAAACAACAATATTTTACAATACAATTAATACAGCCCATGTAATCTACTAATTATGACCACAGTGGGGTGGGGAAAGAAAAAACACCCCCCCCCCACACACACACACACAGTTAATCTGTTACTGTGTACTTTTTTTTATCTCTGGTACATTACTTTTACTATGACTTTGAGAAAAGAGTCCAAGGTAACCTGACACACCTACAGCTATGAGCATGAGTACACACACACACACACACACACACACACACACCTCTGAGACACTGCAGAACAGCAGAAAGGTGAGGATGATGGAATGATCAATGAGAGAGGGAGAGAGACAGAGAAAGTCCTTTCATCTCATCTTTCTTCCTTTCTGCTTTCTAATATCCACACACCTGAACTTCTTCTCTGTACACTTATGTAATTTTACACACGCACATTTACATACACACACATCAAACAAAACACATATACACATATAAAAATATGCTATAAAGATATTTGAAATATGCTTAGAGGCATAGATGTACTTTATCAATTAACCTCATAATCAATGCAATTAACAGATCAAACTGAATCAGTATCTACAAGCAACACACATCTGCTCTGCCCATGCAGCAAGAAGGACCTGAATATGACTCCTATGTAGGGATGCTGAGTCTCCATGTTTGTTTGAATTTCCTCTGGGAGTTGCTGTTTCTTCCCACATTCCTAAAACATGCCTGTAGGTGAATTTGTGATACTAAATTCCCCCAACTGGCGACATGACTGTCACAGGGCAAGGCATGGTGTTAAAAGATGTGGGCATGCTGGCCCCAACCACATAAGACAGAATAACATCATTTCAGCATGAATAAATAAACATTTCGCAGAAAATACCTCAGATGTACATGTGATCCCTACAAACACAAACATACAGCAGGGGCACGCTACTCTTAATAGTGAAGAAAGGCAACATGGTTTACCACAAATAGCATGTGCACTCTATGGAAAATAAATAAAGAAACAGAAAAAAAAGGGTGGTTACCGATCCAGTTCTAAGCTGCTGCGCTGATCTTGCCGGCACTAGTGGGGGCACTTTGCCTCCCCAGCCACACCTCAGAGTCGCTCACACCAATGGGGAGCAAGCACGGAAAGCACTCGGTTTCTGTCTAGCCGGTAGTTAACTGGTGGCTTACTGATGCGTGGTCTGCACTTTCATGCAGCAGGATGACCAGGCTGACTGCCCCCGGACCAGACGGACAGCAGAATGGCAGCACAAGGGCACCTGTCTCTTCATATTGTAATGCACTGTTTGTTTGTCCACACAGAATGTTTATCAATTAAATCTAAAATAGCTAGTCTGTTCACATGTTTCACAAATCAAGCATATGGCCTGGCCATGTGATCTTTAGTAAAGGACAGATAGTTCTGACTGGATTAAGTATAAACTCAGAAAGTGGTTTTGTAAACTTTTCAATCCTATACTACACTTTTACCGTACTCAGAAATCTTGTTTTTGTCAAGATACACTTCCACAAACAGACTTCCAGATCATTGTTCCAAAACAAAACACCCACTCACATCTGATTCACCTTCAAATGATGTGTCGAACCTAAAGGTTCACATAGGCTACTTTTACTATTCACATATATGTAGTATTGGGTTATTTTTCAAATAAATAAATTACCAACTCTAATATTTCCTGTTTTATTTGTTTGATTAGGTTATTCTATTACTACCACTTCATCCACTTTTAAAAAGACAGAGAAAGACAGCTAGGCAGGCAGACAAACAGCAGACTATGTAACAGCAGTCACATTGACTTGACTTGACATTGACTTTTATCTCCAATCATTGTCAGTACACTGCATTTTTTTTCTCTTCCATCCCCCCCTCTCTCTCTATCTCTCAATCTGTGTGTGTGTGGGTGTGTGTGATAGAGAGAGAATAACACACACAGACACACACTTCTCTCTTTTAAGATCCACCTACAAGACGAGTTGTAAAAAACAACATAATCTGTTTGTGTGTGTGTGTGTGTGTGTGTGTGTGTAGAAGGGGTCACTGTGATAGAGCTGTTGCTGCTGACTCAGTGATATTCTACAGCTCATAGTAGCAAGCATGCTTTTTATTTGATTGCTGTCAGTAAACATTACTCTGAAAGGAAAATGGTGTCTATGAGTGTGTGCGTGTGTGTGTGTGTGTGTGTGTGTATTAGAGAGAAAGAGAAAGCATTACAAGTTAAAGGGGTTGTGTGGCTTTAAGTCAGACATTAAAGAGAGGAAAATATTTTGAGTAGAACTGGTGTTTTAGAGAGCGAGGGAAAGAGGTGTGTTTGTGTGAATGTGTGTGCATGTGTGTGTGCACGCGTGCGTGTGTGTGTGTGTGTGTGTGTGTGTGTGTGTGTGTGTGTGTGTGTGTTGACAGTGCAAGATAAATGAGAACAGAGGGATCAGTAAAGGCTGTGTAAAATCTGCTACAGAGCTACTTCCCCTACCTCTCCTTCAGCTTGCTCTATCTACCTCTTCTTTTAATATCTGCCTTCACCATTCACCTTATTTTGTTCTACATTTTAAATGCTGTTACTCTAAGATATTTATTTTTACCATCCTTTACCCTATTTTCAATCATTTTATTTTATTCTTCTTTCTATTTACATATACCTCCATCGTCCCAAAAATCTTTGTCTATAACAGCAAACGGGATTAAAATTGATTGTTTAGAATAAAATGTAAATAATAAATATTACTGAAAATTATCATTTCAAATATTTGAGTCCTAAAATTTTCTGTTGTCTGTTATTTTTTTTAATTGCTTTTTTTCAAAACATCTGTCTTTTTTTTAATAAAATGCAAACTGACTTTGTAAACAACCTTTTGAACAAAACAGCTGCAGAACCACTGCATTATGACCCAGCTGCATAGATTAAAACTTGTAAAATATTTTAGACCAAAAACTAATAATCTGACTCTATGCGCAGTATCAAAGATGTGCATGTGCCCTGAGCTCATTTGTTTTGCTTTATTATATTTATTTGATAAAATAAACCTTTTATAAACTTTTATTTGTCTCGTGTCTTGCATAGATGGGTCCGGCATGTCCACATATTTCAGCAGTATGCCGTGCCCCGTAACATGTTAATGTCTAATACAAGTGTTGTAATGATCAGACTCCTGATTGTCATCCCATTAATTATTAAAAAAAGACTAATTCTACCTTTATATTACAAATCACATATAGGGACGTGGTAGATCAGTGGTTAGGCTGTTTTTCAATCTGAAGTTTGTGGGTTTAAATCCCAGGTCCACTACTTTACAATTGGGGGGTTTTGAGCAAGAACCTTATTGTGCCAGGGATGCTGTGGCCAAATCTGATGAGGGTTTAGGTCAGATTTATGAGAGAAAATGGAGCATTCTATAAGGATTACAATCTTACATGCAGCATTGCATTATATTCTACTCTTGCACTTAGTGTTCCTGAAACTGACAGCATTATTAGCAAGATCCATCCTAAGAATAAGTGTTTTCCTGTGACACTTAAGCTGTAGTTTTTCTAGTCTCTTACTAAACATTTTGACACATAAATCCTTACATTTGTCTTTCCATTTTATTAGCATCAACACTCCTACCACTATTCCGCTACCTGTCACTGACTGCTTCCTTCTACCAAGCTCTATTAGATTTGTACAAGAGGTAAAAGGTGAAGGAGGAGCTGCAATCCACATTCCTGTGTTAACAGCAAAAGCAACTGTAGCAAAAATGCAAACATCGTCCATTTGGAATTTATTAGCTATCTATTAAATACTACTGCTTTAAAGGTGTCATAATCAGGTCCATGTGTTTATTAGTGGCTTTAAACTTTGACCTATGTTATACAATATAGTCCAGAATAACAGACAATTAGTCAGTAGCCCCAGTAACACCCACACACACAGCAATTTGGTGTGGTTATGTAAGTCAGCCAACAGGACAAAGCTCTAGTAAAACCTCTTTAGAGTCAGAGTTCAAATCAGGAGCTGATAATGCCAAGAGTTCAAGCTGCTTTCTCTATCTCAGCTGTATAGGATCACAAAAAATCACTTAGAATGAGAGTCAGGTGACATCTTTTATGCTTTATACAGCCACACACATACTTGATCACATGCTCACAATCACCCTAACCTTGTTTTCAAGCACTATAACCTTCACTGTAACCTTAAAATTAGCCTTATCCTGAACCTAAACTTACCCAAAATTTTAATCATGTCTCAAACGTAAGAAACGAGAGACAGAGAGTGAAAAGCTCACCCACAGAGCAAACTGATGGGTGTTAGTTATACACTATAATACACTTTCTTTTGCAACTCTATCTTTCTCTCTTTAGCAGTGTCCTTTTATTATATGCTGTTATCACATGAGCTATGAAATTCAGTTTGGTTAAATTCAGTTATTAGGAATGCAATACCCTTGCAACACCCCTATGGAAAAGAGACAGGTGGCACATAGGATTAACTGGCAACAAGGTAACATTAGTGAATAAATATACAGACCCTTTTTTTAAAAAAATGTATATCATGGAAAAGTTTATTAATTTCCATAATTCCATTAAAAAACTTTAAGTATGTATTTGTTTATTTTTACACAATTTGGGCTTCCGAATCATAAAACCAGGAATAAAATAAATTCGGAAAGAGAAATCCCAAGCGACTTTTTAGTTTTTGCAGAAAAAAAGAAATTAGTATCACATCAGATCAATCATAATATGGTACTTTATATGAAATGTCAATCTTCAATACTTGGTTGTTAATCCCTTTGCAATGAAAATCAGATTTTTTTTTTTGGTTTCTTTTACACAAAACCTGCAACGGAGGGAGATACAATAAAACAATATGGTGTAAACTACGAGGTGTCCCAAACATTTTAGAGACATTTAGACCTTAGATGATAATATTTTTCGAAACCCTATTATAAGGACATTTGTTAGCTCCCCCTGAAAAGTAATTACCTTCTCCACACAAACTAAACTATGAGTGACAAAATAAACTATGAGACACAATGTAAGCACATATCAGAGTACTATACTAAAAGAAACAATTTTTAACAACTCCTAAAAACTCTGTATTGAAAAAAGAATATAAACATATACAAATATACTAATAGTGACATCCATGCTAAATTAAATCTATAGAAGAAAAAGAGGAAGAACATTTTGACACATGTAAGTAAAAGATACAAATCATCACTGGCCTTAACTGTGAACTGAACTATGCAAAGCATTCACCACACACAGAAAAAATCATAAAGCTGAAACAGTATTAAAAGAAAAAAAAAGACCACAAGAACTAAAGAACATTAGCTCTGTCAACCAGCATAAGTCAGTTCTGCATTCCTAGTGGGAGTGTGAAGACAAACAGAAAAATGACCTTAAAGGAATATAGTTCCCTGAAAAACTCTGCAATGGGAAATATATTTTCAGAAAAAAAATGACAGATCAAAAAATATTGTTCAAGTCTGTGAGAGAAAGTTAGAGGTATTGGAAAGTATGTGTGTGTGTGTGTGTGTGTGTGTGTGTGTGTGTGTGTAAGAAAGAGCAAGAGAGCAAAAAAGAGAGACGGAGAGAGAGATAAAGCACCTTGAATTGAATAGAATTGAATTGAACACATGCTCACCACTGCAGGCTGTAGAGAGCTGTTCTCTTGTGAGGTGCTGCTCCTCCTGGCCCACACCAGCTCATACTCCAGTACAAACACTTTCCATTCCTCCCTAATCCTGCTCCAGTGTTGCTCTGCTTCAGACTCTCCAATCCATTCCACACACACCTAACACCCATGCACGCACACGCACACAACCACACACACACACACACACACACACACACACACACACCATATGTAAGCATTTAAAGGTGGGGGGGTATTGTTATAATGTGACCATATATCAGCAGCACAGTTAATATGATTACTGTAATTAATAAATGCAAACCATGGTGCAGTAATTCCCAACACACTGAAGTCCCAACCCACGCACACTTCATCTGCTATGTATTAGGAGTACTCATTTAAAAAACTCAACAAGTCAATGTAATGTACTATGACTGTGTGCATATAGTGCAGACATCTCTCACTCTTCATCTGATACCTCTGTTGCACTGTCAGATTTTTCAGATTACATTTAGTCAGCTCTTTTTTTTTTGCCATAACACACTATTTGAAAATGTCCTCAAAATGTTTATTGCACACCTTAAACCCAATACCTTTGTAAAAAGCAATTGCACTACAATCAGATCCTATTTAAATGATTTTTTAAGACCACTCACTGATGGAAGACAGAATTATACACATTTATATGAAAAAGTACAAAACGGAATGTTTAACACATTTTACATGATTTCACAGAATGAATCTGAATTAAAGGAATCCTTAATGTTCAAGCAGATACATATAAATGAAAAGCTAATTCAGTTTCGATACAATGACATCCAGATGATTATAGTTTTTCTAAGCTTACAAAAAGTTCAAGACATTGTATTGTAATCATTCTGATGGAATGCTTTGATAGAATTATGTGACTACAGGTATGTAGTATAATAGCAATGTGGCATTATAACATTCTTGTATAGATCAGTACTCTTCAGATGTGAGACTCCAAACAATCATTTACTGTGCAGCTTCACTGATCAGGATATTTTTATTCAAATGAACATTAGATAAAAAGCAAAGCATGAAAAGTAGGTAAAAGACATATTTACAAAATAAAAATAATGATATACACTGGCCTCTGGAAAAATGTACTGTAAATCAAAAGACATCATAACCAAATCATGTTACAGAAGAAGATAATCACATCTGTTATGGCATTCAGCCTATCTGCACTCTAGATACTGCTTGGATAACAGTGTGTTTGCCGTAATATATTAAAAAGCAATTTAGTAGAATTAAAGTAAGAATCACTTGACCCCCAAAATATTTATTATTTCGGTTCAAATTCAATTCTAGTCTTAGATGCAGGCACCACTAAGCTTAATAAAATATTGTAATTTTTTTTTTTTTTTAATACACTTATCCTGATTAGGGTTGTAGGTAGGGGAGCTGAAAACTGGCTCACAGGGTGAAAGGTACTGACAGGTCACTACGAATAACAGGATTAATACACAAACACACATATTCTCACCTAAGGGCAATTTTGTATAATGTTTTTGGACTCTAGGATGAAACCTGAGCTCCCGGAGGCAAGCTGTGCAGACACAGGCAGATCATTAAAACTGCACATAGAAAGAACTGACTGAGAATCAAACCCAAAAACCATCTTATTGTGAAGCAAGAGAGCTAACCACTGTGTTATAATATCATTAGTGTTATTTAAAAACGCACTTTTTCCAATTCAAGGATTTATGCATGAATACCATTCGCAGTGAAGCAGCAGCAACTCAGCCAACGCAAGATCCTGAGAGGCACCTGCCACCAACCATACAGTATGTGTTTCAGTTTGGGTTTTAATCCACTGGCAAATATAGAGAAGGGTGATTAGTAGTTACTCTACAAATATTTTTAAGTATTATCTTAATCATGAATCCAGAACTGTAGTTTCATCTAAATAACTCAAGAGCTAAAGGTGCCTTTTATTTACCTTAAAAGCCAGAACTCAAGCCTGATAAGGGTGTAAGAGTAGGTGTATTTATTTTGTGCTGTTTATATCAAGACAGTGTTTTTGATACATGCTGTGATATAGTTCAAAGTGCTATCTTGGTTAATCGAAAGATAAATTAAAACTGTATGAGTATATACTATTTTTTTTACATGTCAGTGTGCAGAACAAAAATTCAATTCCATTACAAAGTCAAGAAATGTATCTTTTAACTCAGGGGTTTTCAAACCATCATAACTTTTTTTTGAAAGTCAATAAGGCAAGGCCTATTACATACAATGTAACTGTAATCTATTTTTGAATTTGACATCTTAGAAAAAACATATTTGTTTATTTACTATTCAGCATGTTAAAAATAATAATTAGATAATAAAAAGGGATAATAATTTAGGACAAACAGAATGAAACAGTTACTAACAGTTAAATGTAATGCAGAGTGAATGGTAAAAAATAAATGGACTTGGCTGTGGCTGGAATCTCGAGTGCTACAATATTATTTTAAACTGATAGACTATTAAAAGTATTCTTGCTATTTCATTTTATAGATAAAATAAAACTGAACTGTCAGATAATCAGCAGAGGGTCCAAGGAGGACCCAAAAAAAACAGGGGAGGTAATTGACTCACCTGCTATGTGTTTACTTTAAAGTGTCTGTGCAGAAGATAAAGGAGAAAGAAGAGGAAAGAGAGAGAGAGAGAGCAACAGATAGAGAGAAAGCTAGCAAAAGAGAGATAGAAAGAGAGAAAAGAGAAAGAGAGAGGCTGGAAAGAGACAAAGAGTAAGGCACACAAGAGCTGTGTTTGTGTGTGTGTATGTGTGTGTGTCCGTGTGCATGTAAAGACAGAAGTTTTGACAGAGGTAACCACTAAAATGTGAAATGTTTTAGGTCCGATGCCCTATAGCAAGGCTCAGGACATTGGTCTAGCTTCCCAAAGTGGCGCACAAGTCAACAGGTGCCACAGACATGAAGGTAAAAAGAAGGTCACAAATTAGGTATTGATAGAATGCAGCTGTAGGCATGTCGTTGCCACTAAATACATGATTTACAAGAAACAAGCGATTTAAATACAGAGAATAAGCGGCATAAGGGTAAAAGGAAATTCCACTTATGGTAAATGTCACAATAGTGGAACCTCTGTACTATTCAGCAAATTCATAAGGCATGAAGAGTAAAAATATAACATCTTGAAAGGCATCAAAACAGATGGATGTTGTACCACAATAAATTTGGATGGCACTACAGTGGGGTTTGAAAAGCAGATGGCATCACACCACAACACTGATCAGGTTGAGCGATCATGATTTGCTCTGTGTAACCAGCTCAAATACCAAATAATAGTAGGTTCGCTGCAAAGTCAAGAAGGAAGAAGGTTATGAGTCCCAATTGTCAAATAACAACCACAATCGGATATTTCTACAATAGAGAGATTCCACCATTTCGCCAAAAACCTTCTTGAAGCACCGAATCTAAAAGGACTGTGGCACACAGTCCTCACAGGTGGGGGATAAGAAGAATGTAAATTAGACTGGTTAAATCATCTGGGTTTTCCCCTCATCAGCTTGGGTATATAAGTCGCTTTTCTTTTTTCATCTGTCTGAATTTAGAGTCCAATGGAGAGCAGTAAGGGTTGTGCAATGGACCAATCTAACTGGGAAAGGCTAAAACTGGGTCACTGATTTGAGCTCTTTGCAGGACAACGGAAGGTAGGGCAGGTCTGTGGTGTTCAAAACTTGTATTTTTTTAGGTTTACTCCTTCTATTTTTTAGGTTTTCATTACAAATAATCTTCACACTTGCATTAAAATGTGCACAAGTTTGCAGAAAACATGTTCAATTATTAACATTTATAATAATAATGATAATAATAATAGAGTGACAGGGGCGGCATGGTGGCACAGTGGTTAGCACGTTCGCCTCTCAGCACTAGAGATTCCTGGTTCGAATCCCCATCTGGGTGGAGTTTCCATGTTCTCCCCGTGTCTGTGTGGGTTTCCTCCGGTTTCTTCCCACAGTCCAAAAACATGGATCAAGTCAGTTGAGTTCTCCAAATTGCCCCATATAGAGTGTGTCTGTGTAAGTGAGTGTGTGCCCAGTGATAGATTGGCACCCTGTCATGGGTGTATCTGCCCAGCACCCGAAATGTTCGCCCCTGGATGGGCATGGGGAACCCCTCCGCGACCCTAATATAGGATAACGGGGAAGATAATGGATGGATGGATAGAGTGACCGGAGTGCCCTTACTTGAATTATTACTCATATTATTTACATTATATAAACACAAATATTGGTACACAAGTCCTTGTCTTTCCCAGCATGATAATGTTCCAACGCTGGTTCAGTGCAGGTTTAGAGCCATACATAAACTCAAATGTTTAAAATAGTTGTACTGAAATTAATCTAGGCAACTTCTTTCATTTGTTAAATGAGAAAAAAAGTTCAGAAAATGCAAATAATTGTATGTTGAAATTAAAACAATATAAACATCTGAGAGAGAAAAAGCAGGCAAAAGTGTAACTCTTCAGTAACTTCTGTGGTTTTATTCTTTGGTTATCACTAAAATAAATCTTGTTATTTTAAAATAAACTTTGAGGACTCACAAGATCCAATTATGGTTCCTGGATCTCATACTTTTTACAGCATGTCGTGTCCTTGATAAAGTGTTATATTTGGTCTGGTGTGTATTTATTCTGAATTTATAATACTAATAATTTCTAATACATTAACAAACACAGTTAAAAGCCAACTGAAACACACACAGTTCACACACAGTTCCTATTGACAGACTACCTCATTTCTCACTCAGTTAAACCCTTACTTGAGTAGAAACGCACACACACAAACGCACACACACCCACTTGAGCACACACACACACACAGCTCCTTTTGGTTTATGGATGAAAAAATTCTGAGGTATCGAATCTCAACTTAAGCCAGAGCCAACCCTTCAAGCACTATAGAATTATAACATCATCATAGTATAAATTTATATATTAATATAAAAAACTAACACACATGCACAGGCATACACACACAAACAGATCAATTGCATTTATTACAGAATTACACAGAGCACACCAAACTATACACATATAATAAATGTAGGCTCTTCTAAGACGTTCCTGACATAAAAAAATCAACATGAGACAATCATGACAGTTTATGAGTGCTTATGTAATTGTGTGTGTGTGTTCCACCACATGCAAATTATCATTAGTACATGCAGACATGTGCTTATAGTATCATTCACTACTCAACAAACTGTGATCCATAGACATCTCTCTGATCAATAATTCACTGAGTGAAAGTGCAAGAGAGCAAATGAGAGAGAGAGAAAGAGAGAGCGAGAGAGAGTGAGAGGTTTCTTCTCACACCTTCAGGTTGGTTTAGAGAGTAAACAGCATGTGTGATTATAGAGCTGTAGTAGGGAGTAGTGTAAGTGAATAAAGAAGAGAAAGGGAGAAACGCTGCACTGCACACACATCTGACAATACTGCAGCATTCAGATACTCTTTCTTTTAGTTTTGTTCTTGGCATTTCCTTTCCTATTCAATAGTCCCATTTCAAAACAAAGGGTTTTTATATGATTATTTTCGTATTACTATTACATGTCACAGCTAAAGTACACACTATCATGGCATCCTTCAATGCCATAACACAGCATTAAACAAACCCTTTACCCTGTGTGTGAACACATTCAAACAATGAAAATCTTAAATATAAACACTATACTAATATTAAATGAATAAATTAATAATATATTTTATATATATTAATAATATAAATTAATAATATACCAAACCATTTATTATTAGCATAGTGTTTTTGTTAACTGCTTCATCTTAATAATTTCTACATTGCAACGAAGAAAAACTCATTAATTGCACAGTATATTTCTAACATTAACATAAGCTAAGAATGTAATGTGTGTGCACGCACAGTAACATTAATATATTTGTAAGTCAGCACTGCACTATCAAAGAAAATATTCTTAATACATCAACTATTTGTCAACTTTGTATCAAAAGCAATAACTACGTGATTAGTTATACCATGGATGCAAGTCACTATGTACTTTGTGAGTTAAATTATATTTTCCTCTTGGTACTTTTTCTTGTTCTACCTTTTAAAGGGTATAAGAAAAGTTTAGTTTCTGCTTTTAGTTTCATTATAGCAGCTATAAACAATAGTTCCTCAACCGATATTCACTTCTGGTTTTATATCTTGATTTCTAGACTTCAAAAGAGTAAGGTCTAAGTTTTTTTGCTAGGCTAACCTTGCAAATACATTTGAAGAGCATTTTTGCAACAAGCAGAAAATAAAGATTATTTTACAATAAACAAAGAAGACAAAAAGTCTAAAATAAAGGTTTGTGAACTCTGCACAGTTCAGCACTTAAAAAGATAAGAGTTTTTTTTAGTAACCAGTAAAAATATTTTTATAGTTTGGGGTTTTGTCAGACATTTTTCTTTGGTAAAAGGCTCCTTGTTTTGTGAGATGTGTCTGTGTGATGTTTGTATCCAGATTTTATTTCTTGTCATTTCAGTACAGAGCAAGACAAAAAAAACCCTCTGTTATCTTTTTTTAGTCTTTAGGCATCAGTTTATTTTCTACTGTTTGCAATAATCAAAAGTTCAACCAACATGCTCAAATCAGACCAAGACTGTGCAGAAACAATGATCAAATAAGCAAAAAAAAAAAACCAAAAAAAAACAAGGCATCAACAAGTTATCCAAAAAAAACAACCATAATGAGAAAAAAAACAACCTGTAGGAGTACTTTCTGAATATTAGATGTACATGGCTTTTCCATACTATTCTCATTATTCAGTTCTGATTTTCTGCTTAGATTAAATTTGCCTATCAAAATGGTTTACATTCATATGATGAAGTGATCTGTGTCTGTCTGTCCCTAAAAATGGAAAGCATTGTACATGGATACATTTTTGCATGTTATGTTTACTTATGACACAGGAGTCAAATTTTATTAAATTCACAGCTGATGGGAGTCAGTTGTATTTTGTGTATGCAGTAAATTTTGCTTTGGGGGCTGACAATTTATTCATCAGTTGTGAATGATTTGGTGAAGCAGAATAAAAAAAATTTGGTGTTGGTTGGTGACGAAAAAAAAGTCAAATGAATACCAAATCATATCATTAAAATACTTTTTGATACTTGAGTTTGATATTTTATTTTAATAAAAAGATTTACTATCACATAAACACACGCAAACACAAACACACACACACAACAAACATTTTTATAATCCCTTAATTTGCAATTGTTCTTTCTCTTCCCTATCCCAGCCATATACCTAAAAATTCTCACTTGTTGCATCTTCTATCTAATTAAACACACACAACCTTTATGGTCTGTAAAATTACAAACACTTCCCTGAATGAGTTTTAAAACCATCTGTAAAATGTTAAATAAAAACATGTCTGGATCATGCACACATTCACACTAATACAAGTGTACACCTACAAACAGTCCACAACGACAACACTCCACACAATTAGACATATGCAAAGACACCACTAAGAGGAAGGACAAAAAGTACAGAACTGTTTTTCATCCTCAGTGACATGAACTATTGAAAGACAATCTGGCTTTGCAGACTCATGTACCCATATATTTTTAATAGAGGTGGAGGGTGGCTGGGTGGCTTTGGATGTAGGTAATCAAGAGTACCTAAATAGAGCAGAGTATACATATACACAGCTGCATGCACACAGACCATGTGTGAGTGTGTGTGTGTGTGAGAGAGCGAGAGGGAGAAAGAGAGAGTATAAAAAAGCACTGTGCTCATACAAGAGACAGTGTGAGAGAGAGAATTAATGTTCAAACAAAGACATCTGGCTTTACTTACTGTTGTCCAAAAACAAAACTGTCAGGGCAAGCTGACCTCATCACATGAACACAAGCATGTGTACGCCTGCACACACGCACACACACTCACACACATGCTTGTCCCCACACACTGGTTTATTATATGCCATATCAGACACATAACAGCAAATCTTGTATCATTTACTCATTTCCTAAACTATTTGGGCTGATAAGGGGCATGGGGGCTGCTAAAGTCTGCCCCAGCACTCATAAACATTTTGAATTCTCATGTTATATGTAAAAATACTACTGACAAAAGCAACGCTTTAAAAATATCAACATATGAATTAATTGCACAGATAAAAAAGCAGCTTTGCTTAGCCATCCAGCCACTGTAGCAGATAAATAAGTTTCATATTAAAAAGAATAATGCAACTGAAAGTGATTTGTGATCTCACAGTGCAGATTGAAATGAGTCTGCTTGTTTTGATGACGTTTTAAAAAAGTCTTTTCTGAGGTTCTCTTTAGTTCTATACTCATAGTATAAGTGCACAGTGCTCAAAAGAATCAATAAAAAAAAGAAAGTGTGAATTAACTTGCAAATAAGCATTTGCAGAAATATGTGTTTCTAAAGGAACTAGACTAATCATCTAAATAAACTGACATAACTAGATTTACTCCCATTATGGTTTTCTTTTGAATCTTCCAATAAGAAACTATGGGATCTGAATTTAGTTAAACCACTGTAGAGACGAAACCACATGCCATCAGTCTCACGTTCCATATTTTTCTAGTACACAGTTCTAAACAATGGTAGGGTAAACAAATTTGAATTATTCAGGCAATAACAATATTATTTGTGGGCATTAACTTTTTTAATAAAAAGGATCTGATATTTAATTGTCTGTGACAAAACTATGTTAATCTATTCAGTGCAAAGTGAATTAGGTGTTTTAATTTCAGGATCACGTCAAGGGGAATGTGTGTACCTCTCACTACCGCATTGTCAGCAACTGCAGACACTTTGGCCTCATCCTGCTCTGATCTGTGGTACATCTGTGACCACTGATATAAACAAATGAGCAAATTGAAACTAAAGAAAAATACTGAAGTAGAACGACCCAAAAATTACAAGACATTCTTGCAGTTAATTTTTATTTGTCCAATAAATAATCCCAACCTCAAAAGTTACAGCTCTGATGTATCAGAAATAGGCAAAATGTCAGTGAGTAACTGTTATTCCAAAAAATGTGCAGTGATTCTTGTGAAGTTAGGTATGTATTTTAAAAGCTTCTGTCTGTATTAGAGTGTAACAAAATTCTAAGTTAAACTTATTTTCGCCGTAGTTGTTCGCCATTTCCCCATTTTCTACTTTGGATTAAATGACTATATTTCTAAACCCTGATTTGATGTTAAACTTATAATAAATTATAAGTACTTATAAAGTATTATTAGTCTTTAGGTTTTGTCCATAACGAATACCAGATAATGTTAAACTTTGGAACAAAAAAGGATTACTGCTGTTCTGAAGCTGTGTGGGGAACTGTGATGATTCGATGTCACCAAAGTGGGTGCATGTTTTTGCAGTTCAGAAGATGAATGTTTAAAAAAAAGCTCCCAGGATGTGTACATGTGAAGTTATCAGTGCATTGATGTGTATAAACAAACCAGAAACACTTTACTCAACCAAGCATGTGACATATGAGGGCATTTTACTAATTGATAATAAAGGTCAGGTCAAAGAGGGAAAAGAATGTTAAGAAAATAGATGAAGAATGAGATGATAAAAAGCTATGTGTGTGTGTGTGTGTGTGAGTGTGTCTGTATTAAACACAGCAGGTGGTTGTAACCCAGAGAAAACTGTAAGTCACATGACTATGTCTTTGTTGCCAAGGGGACGCTTGTCTAGCCAATGGAATGAGCCTGCGTCCCAAAAGACAAATAAACATGTAGACATATGAATGTACACATTCATATTTACATTTACAAACATACTGCACAACATTCCTGTATACACAAGCACCCACACACCACATACAGTTTGAGGGATCAAAAGGGAAATGTCAGTTATCTTACTACCTTTTTCCATTAACAAATCGGCATGTTCTCCTAATAACACACAGCCAGAAGACACTAGTATTTTATAACCTCAATATACATAAATGAACAAATAGATGAGGTGGCCCATTGTGCAGGGGGGAAGCGTTGCAACCTCTGAGAAAGAATGTCCTGGTTTTGACTCTAAAATCTTTGACCAAAGCTCTTTCTTTATAGAATTTGTATGTTCTCCCCAGGTATGTATGAGTTTCTTCTGTGAGCTTAGGTTTCCACCCATAGACACTAAACTACAAATAAGAAAATGTGAAAAATGTGTATGTGTGTGTATGTTTGTGTGTATTTGAAAATAGATGAACAAATGAAAAAGATAAGCCTAATGTTTACTCATTTGAATTTCATTTGGTTTTATTAGGTTTGTAAGTGCTACTGAAATTTGAAAAAAAAATTACAAACATTACAAGTTGGACAATACTACAGGGTGGACTGTGACTGAATGTGAACATTATTTTTTACAAACATTTAGTTTACACACACATCAACCACATTAAAGTTATTGACTGCTTATATTGCTGTGGCTGAGAGGTAAGATAGTGTCATACTAAATGGAAAATTCTATGATGTTCAGATTATTGCATATTTATGGTACAAAAATAGCTACAAAATAATTAAAGGAAATATTTACTTTTCATTGAACTGATTATGATTAACAGCTCAAAAGTAGGTGCAATGTTTTTTATTTACAGTACCAAAGCACAGTTTAAGGTATAGTACCAAAGCACAGTTTAAGGTACAGTACCAAAGCACGGTTTAAAAGTAAATATGATAAAACAAATGTTGGTAAAAGTATTAATCAGAATTATATGATAAGACAAGTGTGTCCAGATCGGTGGGTTCAGCTGATGAGCCAAAATGCACTCAATGGGTTTTATTGTTGTTGCTAGTTGGTGTACTTTATATTAGGTGTGCAAAACGTATGACCAGTTATATTGCTGGGCAACATTCCCAGTTAACAATAATGACCTACTAAACTATATAACTAGTATATAAAACTCTCAAACAATGAATCACCTGAAGCTATTGAATCATTTTAGGCAAATAACCGTGTACCGTGATACCGGTAACGGTTAATATCGCACAGCCCTACATTGGGATTTTTAAAGTTGATATCACGCAGACAATAAGCACTAAACATCCGTTGCATGTTAGGAAATGAGTATGAGTATTTGAAGGTGTGAAAACTTACGGTTAATGCGGGGCTGTCGGTATCTCGGGTGCTGACAGCGCGGATGAGTCCAGCTCTCCAGCCCCAGTGCTCCACGCTCTGCTCGAGCTGCTCGCCGCCGCAAACGCACAGGAAGCGCCGACCCACCAGCTCCATGCCCCGCGGTTACAAAAGTGTCAGGCGCAATATGTCCGCGGGGAGGCAACTTCCCAACAAACGCCAGTTCTAGTGTGTATTCATGTTTTAAAACAAATACAGAAATGATAGTATACTAAAGTGTAACTGTGACAGAACCCCGACAGGTTTCAATTTCCTACTCGCCTCCTCTCGCGAGTGCTGTGTGCGCACCGTGAAACTGATTTACACTGAGAGTAGTAACAGTCATTACGGCTCTCTCTCTCTCTCTCTCTCTCTCTCTCTCTCTCTCACTCACTCACTCACTCAGACAGTCACTCTCCCCTCCCTCCCTCTCCCTCCCTCCGTCCCTCCCTCACCCTCTCTCTCTCTCTCTCTCTCTTTCACTCACATCCTCTCCCCTCCCTCCCTCTCCCTCTCTCCCTCACTCCTCACTCACTTTTCCTCTCCCGCTCAATCTCTCACTTACTCACACGCTTATCTCTTCACAAGTCTGAACACACACACACGAACACACACACACACATAAATACGCACACACATACACACACATAAATACGCACATACACACGCACACACACGAACACACACACATAAATACGCACACACACATACACACGAACACACACACATGCACACGCGCACACACATACACACGCACACACATACGCGCGCGCGTACACACACACATATACACAGTGTTCATCCGCCCTCGCACTGTGTACAGCGCGAAGGACTTTGCGGACCGCAGCCCGCACTTTCTACGTCCGCCAGACAGAGTTCAAGCTCGTCTATTAAATCAGCTAGAGCGTGGCTATATTAAATTTGGAATCATTAAATCATTACTGGCTAAGCTTGTTAGTGTCTGTGGTTGGTTATTGGTTTTTTTTTAAATAATTTATTAGAGTTTATCTTTGTGAAAACTCCACGTCAGTGCATATTGTGTCCACGTTAGAGGAAAAACGAATTATTAAAGGTTATTTAATAACACAATTAATTTAGGTCATGCTTGCAGAATCACAGTTTATATTTAGGGTTGTATCTTATAGTAGAACTGATGATTAAGTTCCATGCAGCAAAATATGATGAGTAAAGCAGGTTAACTAAATTATTCAAGGAATTCTCTTAACTAAATTTAGTATTTTTCTGACAGTAACCTGCAAAAATATGACTTATATCATTAGTAACATTTTAAACAAATCCCAAAACAATCCAATTGGACAATTATGTGTTAATTATTATTGAGGAAAAGGAACCAATATTCAACCATTATTTAACAGAATGTGAACCTTACATAATCTGGTTCTAGTTTCTCCAGGTACTTTGTTTCTTCCTACAGTTCAAAATTATAACTTCAAAGTGAATGGGCTGCTCTAAATTGCCCTGTCTAAATTGTCCTATCTAAAATGTGTGTGTGTCCTGTCTTGGGTGTATTTACGCAGCACCCATAACATTCTTGCCTAGATTAGCAATGTGGAACCCCACGACCCTAGTAGGAGATTAAGCGGAAGATAACAAGATGAGTTGAGTCCTTATACACATTTTTAGTAGATTGAGGGTATTCCCACTTGACAATTACCAAACATTATTTTTTAATCATTCTTGATTAAACAAATTGTGTTATCAGGGTCATTGTCTTGCTGTATGACACTTTCATTTAAAATTTAACTTAAATACAAATGTCTCAACATTTTCCTTCATTATTCTTTGGCAAAATGCAAAATTCATTGTTTCATCAGTGATGGCAAGCTGTCAGATTCAGCAACCAAATTATGGACCAAATTATGGACCAAACCATAATTCTACCAACACTGTTTCATAGATGGTATACCTTTATTAAGCAGGAATGCAGTATTTTTCTTAATCCAAACAGGACACTTCTAATTTAAATAGTATATTCTTATTTTGGTTTCTATCCATCCGTTTAACAATTTTGTAACCTTGCAAGTGGGTCCTGACCATTCCTGACCAACAGGCCGCAGTCTGTGAGGATCCACAACACCTCCTCCACCTTAATCCTGACTTCCATCTCCTGTTTACTCTGCTAACATATGACTGCTCACCTACCAATCCGGGCTGTCATATTGTGAAGTTGGGGACAACACAGCAATGGTTGGATGCATCATAGACAGGAGGTGGAACACCTGGAGGGTTGGTGCAGGAAAATCTACCTCTGCATCAATGTAAAGAAAACCAAGGAGATAATGGTGGGCTTCAGAAGGGGCAAGCATGCCCACCTTCCTCTGGATGTTGGAGTTTCTGTGGTGAGAGTTATCTCTAGCTACATTTTGGGTGGGCACCTGAGTAACAACCTCACCTGGAGCACCAACAGTTCCACCTTAGTAAGGAAGGCACGTTAGCGGCTCTACTTCCATGGCTGAGGAGAGTCAGACCGGGCAACTCAGTCATCATCTCCTTCTACAGAAGTGTGGTGGAGAGCGTCCTGTGCATCAATGTGTGGCACCAAAGCTGCTCTGCTGCAGACAGGAAAGCTCTGTAAAGGGTGGTAATGTCTGCACAGAGAAGAGTTGGAGTCAGCCTCCACCATGGATATCTACACCTTCAAGTGCAGGAAAAGGGCCTCCTGCATCATGAAGGACCCCACTACCACAGCACACTCACTTTTTGTTCTGCTCCTCTTAGGCAGGAGACTGTCAAGCATTAAAGGCAAAATGATACGACTGAGAAACAGCTTCATACCAGAAGCTCTAAGACTCTCAAACTCCACTTAATTCAAACAGACACTCCCCATGGACACTACACTATGTCACTTTCCTCAACAGACACATTCATAATTATCTTATCTCACTGCTGCTATATTTTATTTTTACTGTCATTGCTGCTATATTTTATACATATTTAATTCTACAATTTAGATTTATATTTTATAAATGCTGCTATATTTAAAAATAATAATAATTTTAATTAAATAAATTATTTAATAATTGTGGTTGAACTTTTGATGTGTTACAAATTTTAAAGGTTTGCCAAGTCTATTATTTGTGTGTGTGTGTGTGTGATTCATTTGGCTTCAAATTATGTTTGTTAATGTATTAGAGTTGTTAGAAATGTCTGTGTCGAGTGAGTGTGTGCCCAGTGATGGATTGGCACCCTGTCCTTCTGGGTGTATCTGCCCACTATAGGTTGAAGAGAAAGATGACTCTGAAATTTAATATGATTTACTATAATCCTTATCAGAATACATGGTTAGTAACAATGAATGCATGAATCTTCTGCATTTCTTTATTTTCTTTTTAATTTAAGTTTAGTAGTTTGAAAAAGCAAAATACCTAGAAACTTGTCTCATAACCAGTCAGTTACTGAATAGACACCATGCTTACTAAATGGTGTTCAGCTCATATGTTTTAGCTAACTTAATATTTAAAAGTGTGTCATAAAAAAGTGTGTTTGAATAAATGACACTGCTTGGTTCAAATCCAGATCTGTTCCCTGACACCTGCTCCATCACCCAACCTGCACTATGACAGCTCACTTGCACCATCTGTAATTCTATACCCACTAGTGGGTTAGTGGTAACTATCTATTTGTGAGGCATGACATAGGTGCTACCGCACATGCTGACAGCCTGAACATGTGAGCTTCTATGACATTGTGACTGTCATATTTTTAGTATTGTTAACAGGTGTGCAGTTTACTATTTTATCAGGCTTAAAATCCTACCAAGTATATATATATATATATATATATATATATATATATATATATATATATATATATATATAGTAGCTTAGTGGTTAGAACGTTCACCTCTCAGCGATTCGACTCATTCCAGGTTCGAATCACAATCTGTGTGGAGATTCCATGTTCTCCCTGTGCCCATGTGGGTTTTCTCCGGTTTCCTCCCACAGTCCAAAAACATGGATTCAAGGTCAATCGAATGCTCTAAATTGTCCTATATAGAGGTTGTGTGAAAGTGAGTGTGTGAGTGTGCCCAGCGATAGATTGGCATCCTGTGTTGGGTGTATCTGCCCAGCACCCAAAGTGTTCTTCCCTGGATGGCATGGGAACCCCACCCCCCCAGTAGAGGACTGAGCGTAAGATAACGTGTATGTATATATATTCATTCATTATCTCCCGCTTATCCTCTATTAGGGTCGCGGTGGGGTTCCCCATGCCCATCCAGGGGAGAACGTCTCGGGCGCTGGGCAGATTGACCCAGGACAGGGCGCCAATCCATCGCTGGGAACACACTCACTCACACAGACACACTCTATATGGGGCAATTTGGAGAATTCAATTGACTTGATCCATGTTTTTGGACTGTGGGAGGAAACCGGAGAACCCGGAGGAAACCCACGCAGACACGGGGAGAACATGGAAACTCCACCCAGATGGGGATTCGAACCGGGAATCCCTAGCGCTGAGAGGGGAACGTGCTAACCACTAAGACACCGTGCCGCCTGTATGTATATATATATGTATATATATATATATATATATATATATATATATATATATATATATATATATATATATATACACTGTATATATATATATATATATAGCTGGAAAGAAAAAAGGGTTTTTATGGAACCCTTCTGACTTATTTCTTGCTAGTTAATGTACTTTTTCTTTTTACACACTCAATTTATAATATTATTTAAATATACATAACATACATAGTAATCCCACATACCGAAGAACGCATCCTTCGTTAAGATGTAATTGCTTTTACATTCTTTACCGCTAAATGTCGCTATCGTTTAGGATTATGAGTATTTTACTACTATCTTCAGAATATTAGCTGTTCACACAGCACGAATTGCGCCCTCTGCTGGTTATATGGACAATTAAAATAGTTGAATTTTTAAATAAAATTCTATTTGTAATCTATTTTTGTCTTGCATGTTACGTTTGTCATATTTATGATTAAGCACTACTTTATATGACTAGAAATGCAAAAGAGCGTTATGTAAAGGATATAAATGAATCACATAAAAGAAAATAAAAAAGCAAAATATTCCACACTGACAATAGTATTTTTTTTTTTAATTGTTAATAAATTACGTATATGACACTAATCGGTGTCCAAAAATACACACATGGAAACCTTTCTATGCCTCGTGTGTTGCCTCACTGCCAAACAGCATATATAACAATTATTTTTTAAAAAGATTTGACTTGCATAGAAAGTGCAAAAAGTCTCATGACCCTCATAGCACCTCACGTTGAAACCTGACTTGATTAAGATGTGTTAGGTTTCACTGCATTTTTACCACTAGAATTTGCTATTTTAATAATAGTAATAATAATTGCTCTATGGTGGTCCTGTGTAAGTACTGAACATAAGAGAGCCGTGTAAAGAGGGATGACAAAGTATGCAGAGAAACATAGACAAAGATTTCATTATGTCATTGGGAAACTACAGATTAACATTTATATTCATTCATTCATTCATTATCTCCCACTTATCCTCTATTAGGGTCGCGGTGGGGTTCCCCATGCCCATCCAGGGGAGAACGTCTCGGGCGCTGGGCAGATAGACCCAGGACAGGGCGCCAATCCATCGCTGGGCACACACTCACTCACACAGACACACTCTAAACGGGGCAATTTTTGAGAATTCAATTAACTTGATCCATGTTTTTGGACTGTGGGAGGAAACCGGAGAACCCGGAGGAAACCCACCCCCCCCCCCCCCCCCCCCCCCCCCCCCCCCCCCCCCCCCCCCCCCCCCCCCCCCCCCCCCCCCCCCCCCCCCCCCCCCCCCCCCCCCCCCCCCCCCCCCGGGAATCCCTAGCCACCGTGCCGCCATTTAACATTTATATGTTAAGTGGAATTTAAATAAAAACAAAACATATTTATTTGTACATTGTATATGTATTGTTTAGGTTTTTGTATATATTTTTTAGACCTTCTAATCATATTTTTTATGTTAAATACATACATACTATTGCTATTCTCACAGCATGCTGAATGTTATCAACTGGTAAAAAATCGGTCCCCTAGTTCACAGTGCACTATGAAGTCTTTGGAGAGACTGATATTGAGTTTATATGAGACCCCGAAACTGCAAACTAGATTTTTTCAAAATAATGCAATTAAGATTGATAAAAGCTGAAGCTCTATACAGAGGTTGTGCGTTGATATAGTCATGTATATGAAAAGTTTTTAATGTAAACAAAATACGGTATTTTTGGGAAAGCAATTATAAGCTTAAAGTGGTAGTCCAACATGAAAACTCATATATCTCCTGAATTTATGATGATTGTTTATTAATTAATCATGAACTGTTTACATTTTAGGGCAGCATGGTGGCTTAGTGGTTAACAAGTTCGCCTCTCAGCACTAGGGATTCCCGGTTCGAATCCTAACCTGGGTGGAGTTTCCATGTTCTCCCCGTGTCCGCGTGGGTTTCCTCCGGGTTCTCCGGTTTCCCTCCACAGACCAAAAACATGGATCAAGGTCAATTGAATTCTCCGAATTGCCCCCTATAGAGTGTATCTGTGTGAGTGAGTGTGTGCCCAGCGATAGATTGGCGCCCTGTCCTGGGTCAATCTGCCCAGTGCCCGAGACGTTCTCACCTGGATGGGCATGGGGAATCCCACCGCGACCCTAGTAGAGGATAAAGCGGAAGATAATGAATGAATGTTTACATTTTAGGGCGCAAAGCACGTGGTTGGGGGGCGTGGCCTGCTTGCAGATCACCTCCGCTTCTGCTCTTCTCTAACTTCAGTTGCTGAACTTCCCGTGAAAAGGTAAACAAATGGACCGTCAAGCGAAGAATCCCAAAATCTTCCAAAATGTAACCCAAAAACAGGCAATTAAAGGAATAAAATGCCTGGACAGAAGAGAAAATACAACGTTCGTTTTCCTCCCGTGAGTAAAGCCCGCTGTTTGTTTAACAGGTTTAACGGTTGACTCGTGTTCAGCTCTCACACTGTTCAACGCTGCAGGGGCGGATTAAGAAAATCATGCAGAAAGACACGGAGGTCGGCAGAATGGCCACTGCTGTCCCCGTCATCATCTGTATCCTTTCGAAACGTTTCTTATGACGTGCAATGTGTCGCCTTTAGCCTTAACGCGATGCGGGGGCTGTGTCCTGATTGTCTAGCCGTGTAGTGCTCTACCTCAGTGTTTCTGTGTTTTTTTCCCTGACTTCAAACTAAGCTAAAGCTCTGGAAATGTTCTTAAATGCACTTCTTACAAAGACTTGCTTGATAACACAGTCCAAGAACAGCAGAGTCATGTCCGTCAACCACATGTGAGTGAAATACCTTTATGAAAATAAAATGCCTTTGGGCAAAAAAAAAACAAAAAAAAAAAGAATTTCACTTGAATATCTGTTTGTGTGAGCGAGTCAAATGAATTTCTGACTTCGTGTTAACCTTTCGGGTAATTTTGATTACAGCGTTTGTCCTTAATATCTGTCATGTAAAGTACGTGGTTGTCAAAGTAAAAAAAATATATTCCAACTGAAATGGAGACTTACTAAGATTTGATCTACATAACCTCTGCCTAGCTAGCTACAGGAGCCATTGAGGTTCATTTTGGTAACATTTTGATTGAATTTGGGATGGGAAATATAATACTTTGCAGCATTGTGCCATTTAACAGTAAGAACTGAAGGTTTAAACACCTGCCCTGTAATGTATGGAACATATGGTTTATGAATTAAAATATAAAAAGAACCTGTACTTTTTAATCTCATCTCCCTTGTTCTTTGTAGGAAACAATGCATCGAGTCAGAAAAGCTGTTTGACTTCCTAAAAGACTTTGTAGAACATGCTTCTGGCTCAACAAATAAAGAGCACAAAGCCAAAGGAAAGTGCACAGGGCACAGGTACACAAGTCCTGCTAAAGTTCGGCATCATTGTTTACATTTGATAACAAATTTCAAACTGTGGAACTAATCTTAAAAATGACTTGCGTTCTTTTCAGAAGGATGTGGCACCACATGTCCACTAAAACGAAGTCATCAGAGCGAGCAATCGCCAAGAGGCATAACGTTGGACCTGCAGTCAACAGCGACTCCTCCAGTGTAAGAAACATTATTATTAACAATACTTATTCAAAGCTTATTTAATAACTAATTTGTTTAATCAGTATGTTCACTTAACTTTTTTCTTGTTCTTTTTTTTACTCTTACTGTAAGAGTCTATGGGTACTTAAAAAGGCGCTATACATTTATTCATTCATTCATTATCTCCCGCTTTATCCCGCTGTTAGGGTCGTGGTGGGATTCCCCATGCCCATCCAGGGGAGAACGTTTTGGGCGCAGGGCAGATAGACCCAGGACAGGGCACCAATCTATCACTGGGCACACACTCACTTACACAGGCACACACTATATGGGGCAATTTCGAGAATTCAATTGACTTGATCCAAGTTTTTGGACTGTGGGAGGAAACCGGAGAACCCGGAGGAAACCCACACGGACACGGGGAGTTTCGAACCGGGAATCCCTAGCGCTGGGAGGCAAACGTGCTAACCACTAAGCCACCGTGCCGCCCTAGGCACTATACAAATATTATTAATAATTTTTATGTTAGTGTCATGATTATGTACCAACATGTTACAAGTGAGACTGGTCACATACTGTATATAGCATGTTTCCCACAGTGCATGTGTCAATGGTTTTTTTCTCCATTTTACAGGAGTCTGAACTTGTCATCTGCCTGGAGACACAGTCTCCATAATAACCACTGCATTTTGAGTTTCATACTACTTTTCATACATTTTAAAGTAGAGGTTGTGTGTAATCCTAACTAGATTATGTATTGGAACACAAAATGCTTCTCAGGTTAAATATGTGCATCAGCTGAATCCTGTTTAAGTGCTGTATTGACTGTATTGGTTCTGTACATTAACTCATTGAAAATTATAGCAGTATGTAAAAAAAGTGAATTTATTTTAATATTTATCAAAAAATTATTTTAATTTGGATTTTCTTTTGCTATTTTGCCAAATTATTCTGTGGAACAAACATATGGTGAATTTAAATAAGAATTATTGAGGAGTATTGTGACTATTTTTCTAAATATGCTAATGCAAATATGATGCTAATAACTTTAGTGTGTTTTAAATCCTGTTTTGTAAAAGAAAATTTAAGTTTTGATTTTTGAGCCTTTTTGATTGCCATTTGAGTTGTTTAATACTTCTTACTGTACCTTTAAATGAATTTTGAATGAAAGTTCACCTGAAATAATGATTAAATCTAGGGTATTATGGGAATAAACTGTAGACACAGGTTATTTATGTTATATTTATGTGCTATGTAATGTTTTAGGGTTTTCAGTAAACATGTTCCTGTTTGTTACATGGCTTTAAAATATATATTTACTGCTCTTAACTAGTATCAGGGATCTGACAAGAAAGGTGGAATGTTATTGGATATTAAAAATAAAATATCTGAGGATGATGATACAATGGACATTTTATTTTAGGAAAGTGAAAGTAACAGTATTCTGCTGTTTTCAAAATGATGCCTGTGATTAAGTCTGTGTTTGTATAAACTCTTAGCACAAGCGCATTGTTGTATTATGAAATGAAATGTCTTCACGGACAGTTATTCAAATTTTTTTTTTTAGTTTACGTAATAGTTGGCTGCAAAATGCTTTAAAGAAAAATGGTTTCTTTGAACGATGAAAAGGAAAGGAACGATACACAACCAACAACTGCAAAAATAAATATGGAGCTTAAAATCACAAAATCATTTTAAAAAAGTCTCCACTTACATGTTGTGACAAATTTCAGGACGGCCTGCCGAACATACAGAACATGGGCTTCTTCCATTCTGTGAGTTATTATACATACATTTGACAGTCAAAAGAAAGAAAAAAAAATACAGTTGTATCATACTATGCTGACCAATAGGAATAATCTTTTCCTAACTATTAATCACTCCAAATTGTACATTAATCAAATTAACAGAAACAGCAGTTAATGGTTTGAGGTTTAGTTTTTTTTCCCCAGTCCTCTGTGCCACTGATCACTTTAAGGGGAAAAGTCATCAGCTATGGAAATATAAGAAACAGAATACAAGTCTCAGTCCATAAAGGCACCATTCAAGTTTATACCTGTATAATCAGGACATTAACGTGCCAGGAGGAGATATATTACCTTGCTTCAATAAAATCTTTTATTACACACATGAAAATGACAAGCCTCCTTTAAACTTCTGTGCCCATTGTAATCTTAATCCATTATCTTTTCTGTTTGGGTTTTTAACCAAGAAACCAAAATCAGAAAGTATATGAAGATGGTGCAAAGTCTGCTAATTAGCAGTCATAGTCTGCTCCACTCATTTGCACATATGAACAACAAAGGAGTAAATAAAATGCAGCCAAAATCAGAGTTATGTGTATTTGGAGCTCAGCAGAGTCGTGCACCGTAGCCAAATGTCTGTTTGATGCTCTGGCAGTAATATCTCTGCCAGCCCTCTCGTGTGCGTTCCTCCTCGTTCTCAGGAACAGCTTTACACTCGATCTTCAGCTCGGTCTCGTTGCCCTTATCAGTGAAGGTCAGGGTCACTGTTGCATAGTGTTCTGTGTCCAGAAGAGAAGGATACATTAGAACAATCATGCTCTAAATCTAGAAAATGATTATGACTTTGCCGATCAGTAAATGCCATAAAAACCTGTAAGGTTTCTCTAATTTAGTTGAAGCCATATCACTATGCATGTTAACTGGGTCTTAATTTTACATTGGTATTAAATGCCTGTCAAATTATTATTAGAAATTTTGAATTGCTCATATTCATTAACGAAGGTAGGAATGTGGCACTTTATTTAGCATGCTAGCCTGAGTTCTATTCCTGGACAGAGCAGATGAGATCTTCCCAGTATAAAGTTTGGTCGCTATGTGATTAGCTGGTGAGCTGTACAGGAAATTTCCTGTACTGGATGCCAGTCACTCTAGGAGTGCTGGGATAGGATGGAAGCAAACTTCACCTCCTAGAAAACTTGATTTGATATGCTGCTTATAAAATTAATTAAATCTATAATAGTTAATACCCAACTTGAAGCTTAATAAGGTTTCTCTCTTACCACATGGCCATGTGTTATACCTCCACTTCATGACTATCTTCTCATCTGGAACCTAAAAGAACACAAGCATTTCACACATCATGCTTATTATTATTATAAACTTTAAGCATGCACATTATTTGCTCTGTGTCTGTGAGAGTGTGTGAGTAAGTTAAACATTGAAATAAAGATTGAGGGGAAAGAGGTAATTACAATATGTTAGTGGTATGACAAATAATAGGGAATGGATCAGCACATCAAAGTTCCATCAGTCGCATCTGAATGTATAAGTCAGTCATTTGATAAATGACAGTAAAAGCAACTATGGACAGCTACAACTATAGCTGTACAATAATGTGACACTACTATGGAAGCATTCTTTAACACAAAAACTCACCAACTCCTGAAATTCTCCAAACACATTGCCATTTAAAAGGCGGAACTTGCCTCCTTTCTCGGGCTCAACCACAGCAACAGCATGTGTAAATGCTTGCACCATCTACAAAAGAAACATAAATGCTAAGTGTTTAAGAAATGAACTATATTAGCAAGTATAATGTGCAGACTTAATACCATACACAGAAACCACACTAACCTCCTGATTGAGGAAAACTCTATACAGGTCTTCTGGTGAAGTGAGGAATGTATCGGTTAACGAGAACTTGCATGTTGGGATCTTTACACCAGTACTGGGAGGAGGTTTTGTGCCACCAGAGCCAATCTTTACATGCAAACAAATCCAATATTAAGATCATTAAACTAAACACATAAGCCCTTACCGCCTGTATTTCAAAACTCACCTGTGTTTTGTCCATTTTAATTTTAGCCTGGGGTGTCGTCTGTTGAGTTACACCATTTACTGTGGGCAGGATCATACCTTGTGTGAACTCTGAAATAGAACACAGATAAGGTGTCAATTATTCTACGCAAATTATTGTCCCTTTTCCACTTATGTAATGCCCTGCAAATATCAGCTAATATCCTTTTTTGTGGAAAATTTCCTGGCTGACAAAGAAGCATCTGATATTTTGAACTAAAGGATCACAAAACTTCATATAATATTACCAGAGTGCCAATAAATAAGAGACTGCATCTGAAATGGCTTACTGTCTACTACATTGCGATTTTATGTCTGAAAATTCACCACACGAATTTGAAAATGAAATCCCACTAAACTGAAGTTAGCACCTGCAGCACTGTGCTATTCCACAAATCAACTGGAGCTGGAAACTGGAAATTTGTGCGCCCTCTAGTGCCCTTACCACGTAATGACTGAATTCAGAAAAGCTGAATCCAAATTCTGTTAATTGTTCTTGTTAAATATTGTCTACAACACTGTTTTATTGGCAATTGGTTTCAAATTTACATATAATATAAGCACACAGATTTACTGGTCTTAGCATTTATCCACAGTTTATAACATCCAAAACAACCCAAAACCAGGCTGCATACAGTAAAATACAAGAAAACAACAATTTTGTCTAATTAAATAATCATACGATTATTAACTACCTCTTCATGTTATGTAAATATAACCAAAAATCATTTTAGAAACATTTGAGAGTATAGATATGAGCTGTACCTGTTTTTAGAAGTTCCACGTAGCTGTTCAGCACCTCTCTTAGTTTCTTCACGCCATCGCTCTTCATGAGATTAAACAGAGGTGTGTCAGGCTCGTCTTTACACAGAGACACACTAATCTAATTCACCCACCAGTAAAAAAAAAAAAAGTGTTAGCGAACATCAGGATTGAACAACAAGCAGAGATTAACCTTTTGGACCTGAAAAAAACTAAGCAATATTAAGGGAAAAAAATGTACGTAAGGATTTTAGCAGATATTTAAGGACAACAAAGGCTTAATTCACCTAGCATTTACTGTACAAGCTTATGTTACCATGATGGAAGTTATACAAATTTGATCTTTTGCTTTATTGTGACATAGTTTTTACAGAACTGTGAACAGAACATAAAAATCCTGTCATTTCGAATCAGCTTTGTACTTTTATACCAGATGAACATTTTATTTGTGACAAAGAATAAAACTTGTGTGATTTTAGTCTATGAGTTTGAACACTGTTTTACAGCCAACACTGGCAGCTTGAAAAGCATGCATCTCTAGGTCTAACAGAAGCAGCCATTCTGTCTTTTTTTCCTTTTGACCTGATGGTGTACAGCTGAGGAACTGTCTGCTGCTGAAAAATGCATACACATTGTTGAGAACTAGCTTATCTGTTTAGCCAGTATAAGTTTTTCACCTTAGTGATTAAGGAAAAGTTGTGTGACAAATAAAGATAACATAACGTTTATATGAATGTGTGCAGTCAAATTAAGCAAATCTAATCTGATCAAAAAGTAAAGAAAATCAACTAAGCAACTTGTAAGGTAAATGTAAAAAAAGGGGGTTCAGGGAGCATGGGGAATTTGGCCATTACAGAGTTCTGACCTTTTGAAAGACTGGGATGTGCTGGAGAAACTTAATAGATAAATGCTGAGACCTTGCAAAAGGTTGCTGAGACAATGGCATGGGGAATGTACACATAAAAAAAAATAAAGACGGTCTAATGAAATTGAATATTCTATGTACAACAGAAAGAAAAGGACCTACATCCAAATCATCCATGTCGTTTTCATCTGAGAGATTTGGAACTTCAACATTTCCTTTGTATTTGATCCCCGATTTAGATGTTCCTGCAACATAAATTACATTTTGTTTTTGATACAACAGAACAGTTTAGAAATACATAAATATACAGCACTGGATACACTACACTCTTAAAGTCATTGCAAATCATACCAGGAGATTGAATTGATGGCTTTTTAAACTTCTACCTGTGTTTAATTTATACATCTTCTTAAAAAATACATCTTTGTCACTGATGAGTACAAATGACAAGATTAAACTCAGGTCACATCAAGTCAAAAAAAAATAAAAAAAAATAAAAAAATCAAACATGTCTGACATGCTCTGATTGCTCATGCAATGCATTCTTTAACTCCAACTGACCAAAAAATATTCAGACTGAAGCCAAATCAACCCTAACTCACCTTTACTACAAATCAGAGCTATTATCAGGTTAAACATAGCACAGTGTGGACTAAATATTAGCTCACCTAGAGATGTAAACCAATGTTTTTAAAAAACAGTTGCTATTATTTATTTCACCTTGAAAACTTCTGTTTCCATTCTCACCTTTCCACTTGGCTTTTAGGTTCCACTCATAAAAGAAAATAAGCTTTCCTTTTCGGTTGTTGATTGAAGCTTCGCCTTCCAGCTGGCTGACTTCTGTGATTTCACATTTGCCTTCATCATTCTCTACATTTAAACCAATCAGTAGCTCTTTTAACTTCTCTGACGACCAGTTTGTGGCATCCCTCTCCGTCCTGAAAAAGAAAAAAAGTTACTACATATAAAAAAGGTTAAAATAATACATTCAGAATTTTTATATATTTGTAAAAATGTACATTTAATCATTAAACATTATCTGTACATTAGTGTTCTGCCCATTGGTCCTTACAGTATTTCTACCTTAAAAATTACCACCACCGGGCAGCTGCTTTGAGACAATTTACTATTGTAAAAGGTGCTATATCGCATCTTGGTAACTGTAGACACGTTGTAAATTTCTGACTGTTAAATATTTAAAAATAAGGCTATAAAATTTTGTCTTTTTTTCCCCTCAACAAACTGTAATGTGTAACGGTGGAATTTAGTACAACCCACAGTAACTATAATCTTATCATTTTTGTACACACTGAACTTTATTCAATGATTCTGCAATATAAATTAATCCCATCAGTAAATTTGCAAAGTTCAATACTGAACTTGCACAATGTACACACTGTATAATTGTAGCTGTCATAATACAATAAAAATTTGAATTCTGGGATACAAAGTCAGAAATCTGAGATAAAAAAAAAAATTATATATATATATATATATATATATATATATATATATATATATATATATATAGCATAATACTTTAATACTTGTGTGTTATTAATTATGAATTAAAACAACTGTACGTAACAATCTTGTCTTAAATGGCCAAACACTCCCAGGATGTGACCAATTTGAGTAATAAGTTTGAAAGTTTGAAATATCCACATCCCGTTTGTCTTGTCTCTACCTTCATACGGAGATAATAATAAGCAACTGATGGAGAGCTGTGATAAAATGTGCCTGCATTTAATTGATTTTGCCAATATTTATGCTTTAGTAGTGCTTTAGTGGCCCTGCCCTTTGTATATTTTTGTCTTTGTGGCCCTCAGGAAAAAAAATGGACACCCCTGTCTTAAACCATTTCTGTAATACAGCCTGTGTGTAGGGCGCGGTATCTCAATGGGTAGGGCATTGGGCTATCAAGCTGAAGGTTGTGGGTTCAAATCCCAGGTCCACTGAAGCTCATTGCTCCAGGAATGTTGTGAATAACCCTGTGTGCACCTTGTAAGTCGCTTTGGATAAAAGCGTCTGCTGAATGACCAAATGTAATGTAAATGTGTACAATGCTCCCCCATGTGGCCAGACATCGAAAAGATTTTTGACATCTCATTACAGAACCACAGACATTGGAGGTGTACTTTTCCTTTATTTGTAACAACGGCCTTTCACTCTTTTGGGAAATTTTGCCATTATATTTTTATAGATATTGCATTATTTGACTATAAAGAACATTTTTGAAATTAAGACAACATTTAAATGTTATTATACAAGCGGTCAGCATGGTTATGTGAGGACATGCAAACGGTAACAACGGTGTAACGTGTAGAATTGTGTTAAACATGCTGTTGCATTTCCACTGATCTTCCTTAAATCACAGCCAGTTTGATCGGCTTTGCTCACCCCCCCCCACCATCAGCTGTAAAACACTACACCTTTTAACTAGTTACCATGGAAATAGCAGAAGTGTTTGTCCCAATGGTGCTACTGAATTCGACATGTCTAGAACATTCTTAAAGATGATCGCCAATGTTTTAAAGCTAGGAAAAATCATTTACTACACCCTTAACTATTCCTCAGGAACAGCTATGCGAACGTGCTCATCCAGCTGTGCTGATCCGACCCAATAATGTTGTGAAGCTTCCACTGGAGTCAGAATGAATCATATAGAACAGAAAGAAAGACGAAGCTACGCGGCTACGCTAACTGCCTTTCAATTCAGAAATAAACAGAAATCCACTCTCACTGGTCCTTTAAACGTGCCGCGCGACGCCTGCCTCACTGGTGATTCATTGGCGTCAGTTCTGGTGTTTTCTGTCGCTTTAACGTAACGCTCCTCGGTTTCGTTGAGACTCGGTGGTTAGCTCACGCGGCTAGCGGCAGCCCCACGCCGGCTGCACGCCTTTCACTCTGATCTTCAGTCTTACCAGTGCCAATTGTTGACGTTTGTAGCGTCCGCTCGTTCCTCCACAATCCATCGAGGATCCCCTTCTCCCCATTTAGCCATGTTGAAGCACGCCGCTGTTTGTAATTCCTTCTGCAGCGAGAGAGAGATGCGCAGCGCTCCGCCGGCGTTTCACTTCTGGAACTCTCCACACACCGGCCTCCCCTCTGCTGCCCGTGGAAATTACTGGAAACGGAATCGCGTGTCACAGTCAAAAAGTTTCGTGTGGAACTTTCTGCGCTCAAACGTTCGTTCCGGGCCAGTCTAAATTTTTATATCCGTGAAGTCACACATCCGTCCATCCATTATCTTCCGCTTTATCCTCTATTAGGGTCGCCGGGAGGTGTGTGTGTGTGTGTGGGGGGCGTTTCGGGCGCTGGGCAGAAACACCCAGGACAGGGCGCCAATCCGAGGCCAAATCCGGCCCTTAATACAATTCTAATTCATTCATTCATTCATTCATTCATTATCTCCCGCTTTATCCTCTATTAGGGTCGCGGTGGGGTTCCCCATGCCCATCCAGTGGAGAACGTCTCAGGCTCTTGCCAGATACACCCAGGACAGGGCGCCAATCCATCGCTGGGCACACACTCACTCACACAGACACACTCTATATGGGGCAATTTTTGAGAATTCAATTGACTTGATCCATGTTTTTGGACTGTGGGAGGAAACCGGAGAACCCGGAGGAAACCCACGCAGACACAGGGAGAACATGGAAACTCCACCCATTTCTTTTGGGATTGGGATTGGGATTCGAACCGGGAATCCCTAGCGCTGAGAGGCGAACGTGCTAACCACTAAGCCACCGTGCCGCCAATTCTAATTCATTCTATGATTTTTTTATTGATCCAATATTATTGTTATTAATGGCCAGGTGAAATGTTTCGGTATGATTTTTTTTATGGAGAGCAGAAATACTTCCATCCATCCATTATCTTCCACCATATCCTCTATTAGGGTTACGGGGGGGGGGGGGTGTTTCTGGCGCTGGGCAGAAACACCCCAGACAGTGTGCCAATCTATCGTTGGGCACACACTCACTCACACAGACACGCACACATACACACTATACATGGAGTAATTTGGAGAACTCAATTGACTTGATCCATGTTTTTGGACTGTGGGAGGAAACCGGAGAACCCGGAGGAAACCCAGGGTGTATCTGCCCAGCGCCCGAGACGTTCTCCCCTGGATGGGCATGGGGAACCCCACCGTGACCCTAATAGAGGATAAAGCGGGAGATAATGAATGAATGAATGAATGAATAATAAAACAATAAGAAATAGTAACAATAAAAAAATCAATAATAAAGTGCAATAACATGCTAACTTTGTTCACTTTTGTGACTTACTTTTCTGTGATGTACAACAGCACTAATGGTTTTTCAGCATTGTATCCAGTTTATTTTTTGTGGTATGCTATAAAGCATTGCTGGTTTGCATTAAGACATTGCATTAGCATTGCCAAATGCTCTTCAATCTCTTGTGGACTAGTTTTGATTGGTTCCCTTAACTCTTGAACAGAATACAGATTGGTCTGTTGTGCAATATGTTCAATCATATTGTCAGTGTTTTGAAGTACTGGAATGGTGTCTTCAAGCATCAGGGGGCTCAAATCTTGAATCATGAACTTGGAATGACCCAATGTCTTCAGGTTTCTAGATTTCCTCCCTGCCTTTGTTTAGGCCTAGGGGTGAAGTAGGGTTACTTGGGTCCTCTGGCTCCTCTAGGGAAATTGTTTTCAGGGAGTTTATCCTCTTTCATCTTTGTCTTACAGTTTAGAAAATAAACTTTTTGAGACTATGTCCTCATCATCCATTGACTCAAAAGATGTTTCTCCAGAATCTAATGTTTGGATGGGAAAAAAAATAAATAGATAATCTAGATTAGGGGTCTCAAACTCAAATTACCTGGGGGCAACTAACCAGGCTGTGTTTTTGATGAGGGGCCAGATTATAGAATTGCAACAAAAAGCAGCGGGAAAATGAAAAATCAACTATTTATATAATAACTATGTACACATAGTGTAATTCAAATACATTTAGTGTTTGCTCAGTGCTTGCTACCAGAAACTTGACAGTGCTTCTTCTGACACAAATGTGCCACATTTGCTTTAAATGAGTTTGCAGTGGACACTCTGATGATGGACTGGAGATGGGCATCGGTCAGTCTGGATCTGTGCTTGGATTTATTAAATTTTAGTTGAGAAGAGTTTTTCACACACATATGTACTTTTTTGCTAACATTTTTTTTTTGCTGGGAATGATGAGAGCATGCGTAGCGTAGTGTCACAACCACCTTACCTTCTGTACCTGCTATTCCCCTTCCTGCCACTGGTGGAGCTCAGAGTTCTTCTCCAGAGTCCTGATTTATCTCCTGTCCTGTTTATCTCTCTATCTCGCTGTTCGGTTGTGTTGGCTGTTTGCGTCTGATCTTCGGTAATGCGCTGTTTGCGCTCTCCTCTCTTCTGTTTTATGGATTATCTCTCTGGAGAGTGTCAGCGATCATCTTCATCGCGGCGTTACACCATCAGTACGTTTACTGGGGTTTGAGCGCAGTTTTCAATAAACCAGTTGTAGAATGTTGTGCTGTAACATGGGTACTTTGCTTAAGGTATGCGTTACGAGTAGAGCTGTGTGATACCAAGAATTTTGGTATCGATCTGATACCAAGTAAATACAGGGCCAATATCGTGATATTCGGTACCGATACTTTTTAATATTTAAGCTTCATTGATCCAAAAGACCTAGTATAGAATTTCGCCAAACATTGTAGGTGACAACAAAATAATGTATCCCAATCAAAATATTTGTTTAGAAACAATGAAACAGTAATAAAATAAAGTTTGCTTTAACGTGAGGAAAATATATATTCTTGAGGTACAAAAGGAGAAACGACAATACAAATATAAAGTAAAAATGCTCCCCTCACAGTTTTTTCTTTCTTTGTTTCTTTTTTTCAAATAGAATTGTTCTTAGGCAAAACAATAAAAAAAAGTAATTTTCTTCCTTTCAATGCAATTCTGTTTTCTCTTAAATGAACAGAGTGTAAAAAAAAATCACTTAACACAACTTAAAACAAAATTTTCTGAGTGTGTGTGTGTGCTTGTGCCACAGTGATATCAGCGTTACAGACTCAGAGAATAGAGTTTGATAAATCGGCGTGCGCACAAAAAACTTGAGTATCGATCTTTTTACGCAAGTATTGTTCAATATCAATACCAGCGTTGGTATCAATATTATCGATATTTGTATCGATCCGCACAGCTCTAGTTACGGGTGGACGAATAAAGGTGTGACACACGAGAGATGTACGATACATGTGAAAGAGTAAAGAGATTCAGAGTTCCTATTACTACACGAGTCTGTGTCTTTCATTAGCACCAGCAACACGTCTACACCAGTGACTGTTATACTGTTCATCCACTCCAGCTTCGTTTTTAAATACAACCCTTTACTCGTAGAGACTTGCAGCTTACGAGTGGGTTGGGCTTATGCAGCATTGCTTGGCGCTAATCACCAGGCAACGCATCGTAAGCACAAAAATAAAGACAACACACAGACACACACAAACACCACATTACAAATTAAGATAAAATACAAAAATTAACATAATAATGTATAAATAATTAAAATCCAAATTGCGGGCCAGATTATTATTATTTTTTTTTAATGCTTATTTTGTTAACCCGTGAGGGGCTGTATAAGACTGCATGGGCCGGCAATTTGAGTCCCCTGACCTAGATAATCTAGATCCTCTATTTGATCATCATCTTCACTTAGATCAACATCAGACTCTTGAATTTTTTTTTTTTTGTTGTTGGAGAACTAGGACAGAACGTGGTCTGGGACCATTAAATATTTTTGTGTCCTTTTATTATTTGTAAGAAAAAAAAAATGAAATAAATAATTTAAAAATAATAATAAGGGGGAAATGGCATACAATTTGTTAGAACCACATTCCTTGTACTTGTCAAAATTTGTGAAATAAATAGATTTAAATATATTGCATGTAATAACAATAAGTGTGTTACAAAAACAAAATATGGATGCATGATCAAAGATTTTTAATTCAAAGCAAAAAGCGGGTTCTAATTACTATAGCTAAGCATACAGTATCTACTTTTACCATAAACAGTCATCTCAACCGTTTGGTCATATGTGTTTTAAAAACATAATTTTTTTTTGACCCTTATAAAACATATTTATGCTAAAAAAAATTACATAATTCTGATTATTAAAGCCTCTGAAACTACATTGTGCACAGAAAATATGCTTATATTTGAACATTTGGCCAAAAAAAGTCCGAATGTGTGGCTTGTTTTGCTGGTTGCCGACTTCGTCTATGGAGGTTAACTGAAAAGTCATACTATTAAAAGACACAGTGACCCCTGGTGATTTTTTCTTGCATAACATATCTCTACCGAATGGTAGATATGGCACAATCAGAATTAAGTTTAACAAATTTTTCAATAAGATATAGTGAATTAAAATGTGCTCTACCAAATAGTTGAGCAGGACGTTAAAGGCCTAGAACACATATGCTGTTTAGGGTCACACTGGAGCTGGAGTCTATCCCGTTGCTCACAAGGTAAAATTAAGGAAAGCAATGGCAAAACAAGCGCGCACATACAAACGCACACATTTAGACCTAGTCCATCTCCAAATCATTTAATGACAGCATGTTCTTTTAACTATGGTATTAAATTTAATAAGTAAAGTCTCTGTCATTTTGTGGTAAAGATTTTGGGCAGTCCAGTCTAAAGGCTCAGTGTTATATTCCAAAAGTTGCCAAGGTGTGGGTCTTAGAGCAAAGCCTTTAACTCTCATTGTTGTAGGGAGCTGCATCATGGCTGATCATTTCTTGTTAGTCGCTTTGTAGGTCAGAATTTACAAAATGATCTAATGTAATGTAGAATATTAAATACATATGTATCAGCAAACTATCAATGTGGATATTTCTGCATTTAATTCTCTTTTTGAAGAGTAATTGAGTGTTACAAATAATACAATAAATCTGCAGTTATGTCTGAAGTGTCTACACAAGGTAAATAATATATGTACAGTTTTTATATAACGTGAATGCAATAAGCAATAAACATAAATGACAAAATGTATGTAATGTTGTTAAAAACCTTTATTGCAGTTTAAATCTAACATTTTTTTCCTCAAAAACTTCTCAAAACATGTGAACAGCAGTTGAAGCGAATACTTTTTACTTAAAAATTCAAGCAAGTCATTAAAGTAAAGAGTACAAAATCAAACAAACAAGACACAAGTATTAGACTTGGTCACCTCTTTCCTTTCCTTTCCTTTCATAATTCTTTGGTAGCTTGTGTGCTTAGTGTCACGGTCTCTTCATTTTCTTTAAAAGCAGATCATTCGTATATTCGACACTTTCATTTACAATTTCCATATATATTTTAAAATGCATTGTCCATAATTCATGGCAAGCTATGTTATTTTAGATACAGTAAAACAAACTATTACATGCCTTGCTCCTGGTGTAATCTGTTGCCTTAACACTCCTGAAGTGTGTAACAATGTGCTCGAATTCCCTGCATTTGTACCCATCTGTCTGACTGTGGCTCGGTGGAGTCCAAACTAATCTCATTTATTTGTATTATGCATACTTCCACAAACATGTTGTGAAGATCAGACTTTGATAAAGACATGTTCTTCAAATATAACATCCAATTGCCTTACTGATCTTTAATGTGCTGACCTCAATAGATCATATACATTTGGCACTCACAGATATGCAATTGTTGTGCAAGGAAGTGATGGGCCTGAGGCTGTAAACAGGAGGCAGGGTTAAGATGCAGATCAGGTAAACAGTAAACACAAGCCTTTCCGTTCACAGGCTCTGGCCCATCATGTCCTCGCGGCACAGTAATAATGGATTTTTCTCAATAAATAATAAATAAGTTTAATATTTCATTTGAGTTGTTTAATTTGGTTTTAACCTTAAGGACATGAAAATCTGAGGAAGTTATAGGTCAAATAAATAAATAAATAATTTAAGTACTAGATAAGCACTAAATATGTTAACCCCTTGATCAGTAGATATTTCCTGTAATTTCTATAAATGTCATAACTATCTTTTTTTGTAATTACAATTCTAAAAGTAGTTCATCTGTAAATAAATTATATAATTTAAAAGGGTACATAATATTTAAACTATTTAAAAATATATTAATTTTACATTATGATTAAAAATAAATAAATATTACAATTAAAGAACTGATGGCGGTACGGTGGCTTAGTGGTTAGCACGTTCGTCTCTCAGCGCTAGGGATTCCCGGTTCGAATCCCCATCTGGGTGGAGTTCTCATGTTCTCTCCGTGTCTGCGTGGGTTTCCTCCGGGTTCTCCGGTTTCCTCCCGCAGTGCAAAAACATGGATCAAGTTAATTCAATTCTCCCAATTGTCCCATATAGTGTGTGTGTGCCCAGTGATGGATTGGCGCCCTGTCCTGGGTCTATCTGCCCAGCGCCCGAGACGTTCTCCCCTGGATGAGCATGGGGAACCCCACCGCGACCCTAATAGAGGATAAGTGGGAGATAATGAATGAATGAATTAATGAATTAAAGAACTGTAATATTTACATAAATACTCATGCCACTGTTGATAAAATAACATTCAAGAGCTCCACAAGCCATTGTCTGTCGTCAAGATTTAAACATAAAACAATGTTTATGTTTAGTGTTCATTATTTTAAAGTTAGCAGTCATTGCACCTCTATCAAAACAAAGCACTGCTTTGGGCAGCATGAAGGATGGTGTTGCATAATAAATCTAATCCAATAAAGAAATTTTAAACCATGTAATAAAACATTCAGAATACTTTGACATAGTATTATGGCCATTTAGTAAAAAAATATCTTTAAGTTTAAAAAAAAATCACCATTCAGGATAAAACGGATAAGGATATGTTCTATATAAATAACTGGCCATGGTTTATAAAATTCATTTTACTTTTTAAAACACATTTTAAGTTAACAGTGCTCCATTGATTGTTATTCTGCATCACAAGCAACTTTATGGATTGCAATGTAATAAAAACTTTCATAAATAATCTTAGAAAAACCCTAAACAACTTGCAACATTGTCGTGAGATAATGTGAAGGCAGCATTGCATAAAGGACTCTAGAGCTTGTTTTAACACTATATTCAGTCTTAAATTTAATTGTTTAACATTATTCATCATAAATAATAGATTGGATACATTAACTAACTTTAACTTAATTTTTTTTTTTAATGTAACAGTCTATTAGTAAAACCAATTTACAAATAACATTTCTTTTACATGTGCATTTGCACATTTTTTTTTCTAGATCGGAGTATGGTCATCATGAGCTAATGTGGCATCACATGAGGTCTTTCTTGTCCTGGTAATTTTGTAATCTCAGTTTATACTGACTCAGCCACTGGCAAGAGATTTGGTATAAGAATCTGGGTGTGTTCTGACCCAACGTAGGTGCAGTTAGCTGAAGACAGAGATAATAATAGGAACTTATGGTGGTGTTTTTTTCTGTATTTAATTTTTAATTATTTGATTATTTTAAATTACCTAAAAAGTTTAAATTTTCTTAAAGTAAACAAATAAATAGACAAGTACCTTAGTCTGAATGAGGGCAGTGGAAGAAGCTTCCGTTTCTTTAACAAATAGTTTGTCCTAAAACAAAGATACAATACCTTCTGAAAATCCAGTGTGCAACATTGTGTATACAGTATTACAAATAAAGTCTGTAGATATGGGTTATTTTTGTAGATATATCATATTAATCCCTTTTAATTTGTAATTTATTTCAACTGTATAACCAGAAGGTATAAATACTTATAAATACTATGTTAAAAAAAAAAAAGGTCCCGTTTGAATTCCAGGAGCAAGGGCCAAGAATGTATTTATGAACATGGTCTGCAGGTTTGTGCTAGTTTCATCCAGCAGCTCACAGTTTAAAGACATGCAAGTCAGATTATTATTTTTAGTTACATTTACCTTGTATGTGTTCAGTACAAGTTTAAACCCACCACATTCGGGCTTCAATGTCTATTTTCTCCACTTGTCACATATGAGGCTTTTGTAGCTTTATAATTATAGACTGTAGTACACCTGTTTTCTTTTTTTCAGTCCCTTGTTGGTTCTCTGTGCTATATTATTCAGGACCATCACAGAACAGGTATAATTAGGGTGGTGTATTGTTCATTGTCAGTTTTGCAGTAAACTACAATCTGTAATCAACCAAAAAGGTGGGGTGTCCAGACATTTGACTTTACATTTGGTAATATAAATTTGGCTGTGGGTTTGTATTTCTACCCAGGGATGACTTGGTGACCTGACCTGGATGACCTGGTGTCCCTGCCTTTTATTTTTTGAGAAAAATTAGGACAAGTGATTTACATTGGCTCAGCGCCTGAAACATTCTCTCCTGGCATGGGGAACCCCCCCGTGACCCTAATATAGGAATAAAGCGGAAGATCATGGATGGATGGATGATTTACATTGCACACATAAATAAATGGGTGTATATTTTTTACTTACTTGTACAGTAGTTTTATTCAAGTGTTTTAGCTGGAGCATCTCGATTAATTTTTTGTGCGAGTAGAAACTATTTTTGCTCCAAGCATCAGTGTCATTCTCTGGTTCACTTAAAAGCCGGAGATAAAAATTGGCACTCTCACTTTAAAAAAAATAAATAAATAAAAAATAAATTAATTAAAAAAATTTTTTTTACACACGTCACCAAAAGTTTAAAGAAACAACTGGTCTAACAGTCATTTAAATAAGAAATCTGTAGGGCAGCTGTTACTCTGTAGGTTAGCTATCGCTCGCCTGTTGCTATGAACAGTTGATCAAACAAGTGTAGACCCATTAAACAGACATGTATTTAAATCCATTCTTTAAAATAATGACTATAAAAATAATTACAAAGACAAAGTAAAAAGTAATGTTTTATATTATTTACAGTTAATATTTAGATTTACTGTATTATGTATATATATATATATACAGTGGGTTGCAAAAGTATTCATACCCCTTGAACTTTGCCATATTTTGTCACATTACAACCACAAACATAAATATATTTCACTGGAATTTAATGTGAAAGACCAACACAAAGTGGTATACAATTGTGAAGTGGAATGAAAGTTATACATGAATCAACAATTTTTTTACAAATAAAAAACTGAAAAGTGCCATGTGCAAAATTATTCAGCCCCCTTTTCCCTGAGTGCAACCAATTGCATTCAGAAGTTGCCTGATGACTGCTAATGACTTAAAAGGGTCCACCTGTGTGTAATCTAATCTCAGTACAAATACAGCTGCTCTGTGACGGCCTCAGATGTTGGTTAAGAGAATATTGGGGAGCAAACAGCATTATGAAGTCCAAAGAACACACCAGACAGGTTAGGAATATG
>JAFMOD010000299.1:5924159-5962127 GCA_019802435.1 Corydoras maculifer | reverse complement strand
CAAAGTATTGACTCAGGGGGGCTGAATAATTTTGCACATCGCACTTTTCAGTTTTTTATTTGTAAAAAAATTGTTGATTCATGTATAACTTTCATTCCACTTCACAATTGTATACCACTTTGTGTTGGTCTTTCACATTAAATTCCAGTGAAATATATTTATGTTTGTGGTTGTAATGTAACAAAATATGGAAAAGTTCAAGGGGTATGAATACTTTTGCAACCCACTGTATATATATAAGGGAAGGAGTTCGCGTGTCTGCGTGGCTCAAGTGTTGGAGTTACTGAGTTACGTTCACGATTGCTTTAATAAACCCAGTTTGGTTACGATAGCATCTCGACTACACGGCAGTTCTTCGTCCACGCCACATTTGGTGTCAGAAGTGGTATTCGATCGTCTGGATCGTGCACTGGAGTCTCTTGGACGTGGAACCCTTGGTGCGAGACGAAAAACGTTGGGACGGGAGAGGATTCAGCTTCAACTGCCGGATTATAACGGTGATGCCGACTGGGAATCGTACGAGGCACAGCTGGAAATAGTGAAAAGGAACTCTGGTTGGACCGACGACGAGGCAGCAGCACGACTAGGGCTGGTGCTGCAGGGGCGAGCGTTAAGTGTATTAGGAGAGCTGCCGCTGGAATGCCGGGGCAATCTGGCAGATCTCACCGGAGCACTGAAAGGGCGGTTTAGCCGACAACCCAAAAAACCGGCCGCCAAACAGCTACTTACGGCTAGACGCAAAAAGGGCGAGAAGATCAGACTTGGTGCTGCTAGTTCGGCTGGCATTCCTGACGTTTCCGCGGGATGTTCATTTCCAACTCATTCTGGATCACTTTGTGAATGCGCTGGAGCCCCGCGAGTTGTGGCAGCACATCATGCTAGCAGCACCCGAGTTGTTGCAGCAGGCAGTCGCGGATGGAGAACGCGCCGAGATGATTTTTTTGGGCCCCATTCGTGAGGACTTTGTGAGGACTGATCTAAACAAGAGAACCAGCAGGTATGGGACCTATTGGTTCGTTTTGCTGATGTGTTCGCGGTGACGGAGCAGGAATGCACCCGAACCAGCATGGCGTGGCACGAGATCAACACGGGAGATGCCATGCCGATCTGTCTGCGACCCCATTGCCTCCCCCTTGCTAAGTGGCAGGCAGCAGAACAGCACGTCAGAGATGGCAGCAGCGGATATCATCGAGCCACTCCGCAGTGGATATTGGCAGGTACCCCTCTCTGTTTCATCTAGAGAGAAAACGGCATCTTCGTTGGGAAATGGGTTGTGGCAGTTTAAGGTGTTACCTTAGACTGTGTAATTCGCCCGCAACATTCGAGACTCATGGACCGCGTGCTAGAACATGTTCCAAAGGCTCGTGGTCTATTTGGATGACATCCTGGATCACGCCAAGGAGTTCGTTTTTTTCAGCGGTGGGTGAACTTTTTGGGTCACATTGTGAGCGGGGCGGGCGTCGAGACCAACCCGAGAAAGACAGACGCTGTGCGGGATTGGCCGAAACCGTGGAATTTAAAGGAGTTACGGAGCTTCCTGGGTCTGGCGTCGTTTTACCGTCGGTTTGTGTGAGGTTTCGCGGACATTGCTAACCCATTTCACCGCATGACCGAACAGGGTGTGAGGTTCGCGTGGTCTGACGAAGTGGATCGGGCGTTCGTGTTGTTGCGGGAAAAACTGCGCAGCGCCCGGGCGTTGGCTTACCCAAGGTTTGGGGAGAGGTTCGTCATCGACACGGACGCGAGCAATCTCGGTTTGGTCGCAGGTGCAGGATGGGGCCGAGCGGGTGATCGTCTATTTTAGTCGGCGGCTTAGCCTACCCAAGTGGAACTATTGCGTGACGCGGCGAGAACTGTTGGCGGTAGTGGCTGGACTGGGGCATTTCCGGCCGTACTTATACGGTGCTAGGTTTTCACTGTGGACTGACCATGCATCACTGACCTGGCTGATGCAGTTTAAGAAACCGGAGGGTCAGTTGGCGAGGTGGATCACCAAGTTGCGGGAGTACCACTTCGAAATCGAGCACCGGGTGGGGCAACGACATGGTAATGCTGATGCCCTGTCACGCCGACCGTGTAGCGATAAAAACTGTCAGTATTGCCAACACGTTGAGGTAAAGGCCGCGGAAGTCATTGGGCGGTTGTCAACGCCAACGACCGGACCACCAGTGAGTTGTTCCAGGTCTCACGGGCTGACTTCAAGCTGGCACAAGAGGCAGATCCGGAGATCGCATGGGCTATTGGGCGCTGCGAGCGGCGAGCCGCCCGGACTGGCAGACGATGTTGACCCGGGGACCAGTGGCTAAAGGGCTGATGTCAAGCTTTGACAGTCTGTGCCGTGGAGTGCTGTGCCGTGTGTGGGAAGACCCGACGCCAGGCAGCTGAGTGATCCAGACAGTGGTTCCACGGGGCATGGTGCAGTGGGCTCCAGCCATTTTGGTGTGACCAAGACACTGAGATGCCTGCGACAAGGATTCTACTGGCCTGGCTTTCGCAACGGTGTGGAGCTGTTTGTGCACTGCAAAAAAAGACCCTGCAGGCTCTTCACGAGCACCACTACAGCCGATGCAGAGGGTGGCTGTCAATGTGCTGGGCCCTTTTCCGGTGACGGACTCTGGTAAACGATACGTGATCTTGGCTATAAATTATTTCACGAAATGGCCAGAGGCGTATGCGGTACCAGGCCAGAGTGCCTCCACGATGGCAGCATGGCTGGTGGAGTTCTTCTGCCGGTTCGGAGTCCCAGAGGTGCTGCACAGCGACCAAGGACGGAACTTCGAGTCCAAGGTGATGAGGTAGATGTGCCGGCGTATGGGTGTGCAGAAGACCCGCACAATACCTCTAAACCCCCAGAGCGAAGGTTTGGTGGAAAGATTAAACCGAACCCTGGCGACGCAACTGGGTGTGGTCACAGCAAAGAACCAGAGGGACTGGGACAGACACCTGCCCATCGTTTTTCTGGCCTGTCGCTCGGCGGTGCATGAGTCCACAGGATTCACTCCTGCCATGGTAATGTTTAGAATATGGATGCATAACCTGTATATTGTAGCGCGGGACTCGCCATGTTGGCGCGCACGTCACGGCTTTGCACGTTGTCCAGCCAATGGGAAGTTGCCCTGTGGGTTTCACAGGATGTAACGCGGGGCGCGGCTGCACGTTGCGGTTTGGAAGGATGCCCTGCCAATGGGAAGTTGCCCCGTGGATGTTCTGGGATGCGCCGTGGGAAAATACATATATATATATAAGGAAAGGAGTTCGTGTGTCTGCGTGGTTCAAGTGTTGGAGTTACTGAGTTACGTTCACGATTGCTTTAATAAACCCAGTTTGGTTACGATAGCATCTCGACTCCACGGCAGTTCTTCGTCCACGCCACATTTGGTGTCAATCTTGTTTTACAAGGTAATATTTGGACTGCTGTGCTATGTAATTAGACTATATATTGTATTTTATTGGTAAAATATTAACATTGAGTTTGATATTTTTGATATTCAGAATAATCATGCTGTGCAATGAATTCGGAACCAATCAGATGCACTCTTAAGTTTTGAGTGATCTAACTTGCCACAAAGAGGAATTTGTCATCCGCATTTAACTTATCTTTGAAGTCTCACTCACACACGAAGTGTGCACACGTGCCCGGAGAGAAGTTAAGGTTATAGTACCCATAGTACTTGGGTATCAAACCGGAGACCTTCAGGTCACAAGGCTGGTTCTATAAGTACAAGCTCATGACTGCCCCCACAGTTTTTATTTTTATTTTTGCATAACATAGTACCATATAAGGCCTCTTACAGGTTAATTCTAAAAATCAGCCATGATGTGTGAAGGTAAATTTTGATACGACCAGGGCTTTTGAGAGTTTAAAGCAGCTCATTTGGTCTTCCTGTTAATGTTCTCAAAGACAATTACTAAAGTCAACATCAAAACATTTTTTATGTCTCCATTAACATAACCAGCTGCAAGCATATTCAATACCTTGTTTGTTTCTTTGGGCCCTGACCATCCCCTGCTCCTCCAGCACTGCTCTCTTGGCCCTGATTAGACTTGTCTCCACCCTTCTGAGGCTTACGGTTGCCTCCACCCTGTTTCTCAGATGCATTCTCACGCTGTTTGCGGTTCTTGTCCTCTAATCCTGTATTGCCCGTTACTCCTGGAGTGGTCTTGGGTTTGTACTCCTCTCCAGTGAGTGCTTTATACTGGCCTTTAAGTTCCAATAAGGTCTTTACTGCCATATCCACCTGCTCCTACACAAAGACAGAATAAAAGGGAGAAAAACATTTTTAAAACCACTAATCACAGAGTACCAAGTTTGTTAATCACTGCATGAGATAGATTAGTTTGCTCCCTAGTACTTCAAGCTAAATTTATTAAATGAAATAATTTAATTAAAGTATTACATTAAATAAGGTTGGCACGGCGGCTTAGTGGTTAGCATGTTCGCCTCTCATCACTAGGGATTTCCAGTTGGAATCCCAATTTGGGTGGAGTTTCCATGTTCCCTGTGTCCACATGGGTTTCCTCTGGGTTCTCCGTTTTCCTCCCACAGTCCAAAAACATGGATCAAGTCAATTGAATTCTCCTAATTGCCCCATATAGAGTGTGTTTGTGTGAGTGAGTGTGTGCCAAGCAATAGATTGGCGCCCAGTCCTGGGTGTATCTGCCCAGCACCCGAGACGTTCTCCCCTGGATGGGCATGAGGATTTTCAATTTTCGAAATGAGATAATTTAATCATCTTCAGTGGGAGCTCAGGCTGAGAGGATTCTATTAGAACAAATCTCAGCCAGATCAGACAAAAAGGGTTAGAACCAGCAAATCTCACAATGCCCCGGATGTTGCGCACTTACCTTTGGGGCCTTTTCAGCTTTAAGTTTTCTCACTTGCTCTCCCTGCTGAGAAACCTGAAGGTACAGTGCTTGGGCCTGAGGGGAGGAGCTGGACTGGGGAGGTGCAGGGCTGGCATGTGATACGGCAGATGAAGGGCTGGCATGTGTAGCAGCAGGTGCAGCACTGGGAGTCACACCTGGTTTATAATCTTTTCCTGTCTGCTTCTTATACTCAGCCTTCAGATCCAGTAACTGTTTTACAGCAACATCAACTTGGTCCTAGAAAAATAATATATTATGATAACATTTACACAAAATATAATATTAGATACCCAGAAGTTAATGCTATTTCAATAGAGGTTATATCTCAATAATGCCCTTAATTAACGGAGCTGGGTTTTGACTTGATGTGCAATAACTAGCTATAAAGCAACAGGCTCATTCACAAAAGATGGGTAATAAAAAAAGATTTTTGCTAAATAGCCTATACAAAGCCCTGCAATAAACGTGACGAGAAACTCACAGAACACAGCAACTTAATTATAAAAGTGACTAAAGTAGTTAGTAATTCTTGGTAGAGTGGATTGTAAAACTGAAGCAGAAATATTTAGTATTTAGGAATGATTCCAATTTCATATAATAAACAAATGACAAAACACAAGGACTAATAACATAGAATATGTTGTTTTAGAAAACATTGTATTATCCATGTACTTAATAAGTACACAAACACAAAAATCCCACTAGTGGATAACCACTGTGAAGTCAAGTGTGGGGTGTTTACCCAACAGCTAACCTGTTTTACTTTTGTACAACTGCCAATAACTGTAAATGCTACAGTAGCAAAAAAATAAATAAATAAATAAAAGATCTGTGTGAATAAGTAACCAGACATTGTGGTTAAGAGAATACTTTATTTAATATAAATGTCTGTTTTTAAAAGCTTAAATGTTCTGTGTATGATCTTTGCAACTGCTGAACAACTGAGTACAGTTTTAGTGTTTCTTATTGTTATCTGAATATAAAGGACTTCTTAGTTAAGTACTGAATAAGTTATCAGACGTGTCACACCTTTGGAGCTTTTTCTGTTTTCAGTTTTCTGACGACCTCTCCCTGTTCTGCCACTCGTGTATAGATGTCAGCAGGGGAAGTGGTAGATGCAGGCTGTGTGGGAGCCGGAGCTGGAGATGAAGCTGGGGGGGACATTCCTGGTTTGTACTCCTGACCTGTAAGTTTCTTAAACTCAGCTTTGAAAGCCAGTAGCTCTTTTACAGCTGCATCGATTTGTTCCTATACAATGAAGAACAAAAAAGAGAAAATCAATTAGAAAAACAAAATTCTTAAAATGCTGGTCAAATATTAGTAGAGTTTTTCATTCATTATCTCCCGCTTATCCTCTATTAGGGTCGCAGTGGGGTTCCCCATGCCCATCCAGGGGAGAACGTCTTGGGCGCTGGGCAGATAGACCCAGGACAGGGCGCCAACCCATCGCTGGGCACACACTCACTGACACAGACACACTCTATATGGGGCAATTTTGAGAATTCAATTAACTTGATCCATGTTTTTGGACTGTGGGAGGAAACCGGAGAACCCGGAGGAAACTCACGCAGACACGGGGAGAACATGGAAACTCCACCCAGATGGGGATTCGAACCGGGGATCCCTAGCGCTGAGAGGCGAACGTGCTAACCACTAAGCCACTGTGCCGCTAGTAGAGTTTTATTCCAGAAAAAGAAACTTTATTTAACTAACTTAGAAAACAACTTCCACATCACCTAAATATAATTTCCCCTGTGCACAATAGCATTAATCACTCCTAGCCAATAACTGGTGTTACTGCTCGAACCACGTAAAGGTGGTAAGACATCTTGAGCCACTTCTTATTGGTTGTAAAGAGTATATAAACATCCAAAGGGTCCTGACTAGTAAGTATGTCAAGGTAATCAGAGCAACAGTGTGGATATGTATAGGAAACAGAACCATAGACCTTCCCCCTTATTTATAAGATTTATAATTTGATGCCTGCAGTAGATTATGCAAAAAAAGATGGTACAGAGGCATGATTATCACTGTGTCAAATTACTGTACTATTCAAGGACAGTTTTTAATACATACTCGGTTAAAAAAATAAAAAAATAAAAAATTTAAAATCTTGTTGAATTTGTGGCGGCACGGTGGCTTAGTGGTTAGCACGTTCGCCTCTCAGCGCTAGGGATTCCCGGTTCGATTCCCTATCTGGGTGGAGTTTCCATGTTCTCCCCGTGTCTGCGTGGGTTTCCTCCGGGTTCTCCGGTTTCCTCCCACAGTCCAAAAACATGGATCAAGTTAATTGAATTCTCAAAATTGCCCCGTTTAGAGTGTGTCTGTGTGAGTGAGTGTGTGCCCAGCGGTGGATTGGCACCCTGTCCTGGGTCTATCTGCCCAGCGCCCGAGACGTTCTCCCCTGGATGGGCATGGGGAACCCCACCGCGACCCTAATAGAGGATAAAGCGGGTGATAATGAATGAATGAATGTTAAATTTGTTAAGTATTAGCATCAAAATCAATTTCTTTTGGCAGAAGCCAAACCAAGCAAATGGCCAAAGGTCCAAAAGCGAATGTTTTTATTTTTAATGTTTTTACTAATTTTTTCACTCTTTTTACCACTGCATACAAAAAATATCATCTTAATGCATCGTCACAGTCGACACATTTGCTGCTTTCCCAAAGAGAGTTTCTTGTGTTTGTGCATTGTGTTTTTTTAAGAAACATACAGACATACTCAACTGATTGGGTCACATTTAAACTTCTTAATACGCGTTTGCTCAATAAAATATTACAAAAAAATGGCATTTTGGTAAAATAAGTGACGTAACAAGAGGCATCCTGATAAGAACTTACTATCCTCTCCACTAACGTCCTACAATGTTTTTAGGCTTTGTCCACTCAACCATTAAAGTTTTAGTGCCCTTATACTTGTCTGTGTATTGCTTCAGTCTTCTGTGGTATTGTGAAACTATAAATTTGCAAGAAAATAAAACACTAAAATATGAGCTAATGGGAAATAAAATATGAAAAATCTATAATTTATGCTAATGCTTTCTGTTATATAGCTTAATCATAAATGACTAAACATTGGGGCTAATAATATTAAATTTATTGTCTTAAAAACCATTGTGTTATAAATTTAGTAATCGAAAAAATTTTAACTCAAGTAAAGTAACTTAAATTTAACTCAATAAGTATTCTAAACAAATTCGCAATTAGTATTTGTGTGATACAATAACACACATTGTGTGTATTTAATATAAATGTCTGTTTTTAAAAGCTTAAATGTTCTGTGTATGATCTTTGCAACAGCTGAACAACTGAGTACAGTTTTAGTGTCTCTTATTGTTATCTGAATATAAAGGACTTCTTAGTTAAGTACTGAATAAGTTATCAGACGTGTCACACCTTTTGAGCTTTTTCTGTTTTCAGTTTTCTGACAACCTCTCCCTGTTCTGCCACTCGTGTATAGATGTCAGCAGGGGAAGTGGTAGATGCAGGCTGTGTGGGAGCCGGAGCTGGAGATGAAGCTGGGGGGGACATTCCTGGTTTGTACTCCTGACCTGTAAGTTTCTTAAACTCAGCTTTGAAAGCCAGTAGCTCTTTTACAGCTGCATCGATTTGTTCCTATACAATGAAGAACAAAAAAGAGAAAATCAATTGGAAAAAAATATTCCTAAAAATGCTGGTACACAAAAATGGAGCAAAAACAAGAGATTTGTTATTGCATTTGAATTTATATTTTTCTCGTACTCTCTTAGCTGGGCTTGTAATGATCTTTCTTTCAAACTGTATAAATGTTTACACACAAACTTCTTGGTTGAGTTTTATTTTGGAAAAATAAATTTTACTCAACTTACATCACCTGTATACAAGTTTACTCTGTGCACAATAGCACTAACCATTATTTCTATTATTTCTTAACAGTAATAGCTAAAATATTTTTTTTTATTTATGTATGGCTTTCTGCTTTTTTCAGCTTCAGGTTCCATTTCTTGATTCTGTTTTGGTCAGAATCATTCATTCATTCATTATCACCCACTTTATCCTCTATTAGGGTCGTGGTGGGGTTCCCCATGCCCATCCAGGGGAGAATGTCTCGGGCGCTGGGCAGATACACCCAGGACAGAGCGCCAATCAATCGCTGGGCAGACACTCACTCACTCAAACACACTCTATATGGGGCAATTTGGAGAACTCAATTGACTTGATCCATGTTTTTGGACTGTGGGAGGAAACTGGAGAACCCAGAGGAAACCCACGCGGACACGAGGAGAACATGGAAACTCCACCCAGATGGGGATTCGAACTGGGAATCCCTAGTGCTGAGAGGTGAATGTGCTAACCACTAAGCCACCATGCCGCCCTGGTCAGAATCAGAAATACTTTATTAATCTCAGATGGAAATTGTGAAAGTGAAATATAACTAGTGAACTAGACCAAGACTCTCTCTATTGGTATTTTTGGAGAGGGTTGCTTAGTCTAAATATAAATAATATTATAAAAAATGCAAAAATACAAATGGAAGCAACTATAACATTATATAATCCAATTTTTGAGTAAAATAAATTCTGGGGTTATTTTAAGATCATGTAACTACAAGCATTAATTCTCACTACCAATTTACTTGCTTGTTATCAAATACGTATATGAAAAAGGCGCAACTTTAATATTCTAAACCTTTTGTTTAAATTTTGTTTATATATTTATAATTACAACCTGCACTCCAGTAAGTGGTTACTAAACTTTGAAGTGGTTACTTAATTCTGCACCATTTGTGGCAATGAAACAAAACACCATCTCTCCTTGTAAATCAGGCACTGACCTTGGGTGCTTTTTCAGCCTTTAATTTTCGTACCACTTCTCCTTGCTCAGCCACACGAGTATAAGGACAGGATGAAGATTGGCTCTGGTTATTGACTGTAGGAGCAACCGACTCGTTCTTCACCTGAGGGCACACACACAAAAGAAAAGAACCTAAATTAATTACACAAAAGTGTACAAATAAGAAAGAATCATGAGCAGTGGCAAATAGGGGCATGTACAGGTTTAGTGTTTGTCTGGTCTTTGTTCTTGTCCTTGGAGCCAGAAGTGGGCATCTCTTTGGTGTGACCATCTGGAATGTACAACAGGACACAGGGACTTTCCTTACAGCTGTGAGGGCTAGAAAATCAGTGAAACAACAATGACAAAATATTAATAACATTCATACATTAAAACCTAAAAAAAATTGTTGGTTAATTACTAGGAAAATTTATGAGCTAAAAAATGTTTATATTTTTCTTCTTAAGTAGGTGAGTATATTAACCTGACTGGTTCATATGGCTGGTCGCAGATATAGAACCCTCTTCTCTGTAGCTGTATGATGTCACCCTTTTTCAAATCTCTCAAACATGGGTCTCCCAGCATCAACTCTTCTGTCTACAGTTGGAAAAGAAAACAACTCAAAACTTTTGGGAAAAAAATAATGAATTACTCACAAACTAAACTAAGAAATTGCTGTAAATTGCAAAGTTATTCATGGTTGTATAATCCAAAAAAGATGATAATGTAATCCTCCAAGAGTATTTAACAAATTAAATGAACCATATATAAAATTTAGCCCTCATGGTGACATAACCTTTTATTTAATGTATATTATGTCCCCACTTTTCTTTGATCAATCAACATCAAACATAAATTTAGCTTTTAGAGACTTCAGAGGGTTAATTTGGATGCATATCTTCTAAAAAGTGTCAATAAGAGTATTACAAATATTTAACACATTACACATTTTTATATCATATATATCGTAAATATTTTATCATACGACCTTGCTGTTTTTATTGATAAAGTCCTTGAAGTTGTCATCTTTTCCCAGGACAGGTTTTGTAATGAGGTGTTGGTAGGTGATGCACACAGTTGGAGTGAAAGGAGCTTTCGGGGTGTCAGCAAGCCAGGTTATCTTTGTGGTCTTCCTATAGTCAGTGTTCTCCAGGTTAAGACGCCCCTCTAGAGATGAGATGACTCCACTGCTGTCTCTGCAAAGTTCAAACAAGGGAAAAAAAATGACAATGCATCCAAGGTTTAATATATTCACTTAATCAATACATGCAATGAATCTAACAAATACTGATTATGTGACAATCAGTGAATTTCCCTATTGTGGGACAAATAAAGGTCTATCCTATCTTATCTTAAAACCTTAATATTAAAAGAGGTCAAGAATGGTGCAAATGTACTGCAGTATACTACACAGCCAATTACAAACCAAAATAATAATGTAACTTACAGTGGTGCTTAAAAATTTGGGTGGGTTTAGTGGGGAAGAATTTGATCAACTCACACAGCCCAGATTGTAACCCAACCAACACCCTTTAATGAATAAGAAAAGAGATTGTAAGACCGGCCTTTTAATCAACCATCAGTGTCTGACCTTAAAAATACCAATTGTGAAAAAGAATTAGTGAATCCTCAATATCCCAGCTGTGTTTGAAAACCTGGTCATGACTTTCCTAATTTTGATATTGATCATATTTGCCATCCTGCTGCACTTTAAATGCTTGGTATACATCTGAATGTCTGCTGGTGAGATGCTCAGCAAAAAAAAAGGCATTGTTGGCCACGGTTTATGTAACTTGTGTAGACTGGGTATAATATGTCACTTAGCTTTCACTTATGGTTGGCTTTGTATGCAAAATTATTCTGATTCCATGTTTTACCATGTGCATGTAATTTTACTAAAAACTGTGGGTGGTCCACAAACATAATGGGTTTAGCAGCCATGACTATAATTTTCCCTTCTTATTTGCTGAAGAGCAATAAACGCAAAGCATTGCACACACATGCTGGCCCCTGTGACACATCATTATAATATAAAAGGCAATTCTGCTTTTAACTATGCAGGCATTCTTAAAGTATCTGTACTTATAAAATAAGGTATTTTATCTTTTTAAAGGCAAGGTATTACAATATTTTTCTAGTATCAGTATACCATGCAGCACTATCAGCAACTCTTTGTACCAATAAAAATGGTCAGATGTACTATGCTGTGTGTGATCCTAGATGCAGCATGCTAACTAGTCTATGAAAGGGCTCTACTTTGATTTTGTGGAACATGCATTTGCACACAAACAAATATTGTAGAAATGTTGCATATGCTTTTATGCTCTTTAATTTGGTTGCAAAAAACATTGCCATAAATCATTATCTAAATTTTTCTGCATTTCATGTCTATTTAAGGCAGAGAAATAAGAGGATTTTATTATGCAATTTTTCAGTCAAGCCTTCACTTCCCACATTACACCAATTAAAAATAAAATATGTATTTCATTTAAATTACAAATGTACTTTATTGTTAATCTGCTCCTCTTTAGTGACATATACATTGTAGCTAGCAGTTGCTTAAAAAAAATGTACCTGTGAATTTTAGTAATGACAATGTTGCCCCAGTTGATAAAGGTGACAGTCTCTCCCACACTGAATGTCTCAGCATCAGGCCCTTCCACAAAGACCTTTGGGCTGTACCACACTGGCTTCATGCCTACATCAGCATTCTGTCACAGAGTGTACAAGCTTAAATTAACTGAACGCTAATGAGACAGTTTCATCTTCATTAAAATGACAGAGACAAATGACAAGAATTATTAAAACAGGGCATTTTTGTCATGTACCTTGGGATGTTTGGCAACATCTTTCACTTCCTCCTTTGCTTCAGGAATGGAGATGGGAACAACCTGTGAGCTTGACAGGGCAGTGAATCTGGGAGCCACTGGGTCAATGATCTATAAAAATAAAAAATAAAAACATTAGACAAAGACCCATAAAAGAGTGAGAGAAATGGTGGACTTTATATGGCTCTGCAAAACCTAAACTACCTAATGCTATTGAACATACCAGCAAATACTGTTACGGAAATAAACATATGGAAAATGCTATAAATCTCAAGAAAAGGTGGCGACTTTTTGGATCATTTAAAATTACAAACCTAATATCAAATAGGAATATACTACCAGTTCCTGTCAGCAGGTCTTAAAATGTAAAAATCGCAAGTTCTTTTGGGTACAATTAGGTGCAAAAGAAAAAAACTGGGGTGCAATTAGGTGTCAGAAAACAGAATATAGTTTATCTGCCAGAAGCTGTGTATGTATGTATGTGTGGGTGTGTCTGTGTGTGTGTGTGGGGGGGGGGGGGGTGTTGAAACAGACATAAATATTAGCAAAAGCACATGAGAGAAGCGAGTCAGGGCAGTAGTGGCAGAACTCATCACAGAAAACAGCTGTAACATGCAGGTCAGCGCCAAAATATTCACAGTGGCTCACTATAAATTTGCCCTTTGTAAAGAATGGATTAAGGGCATTTTATAAAGATGAGATATATAAGCAATCCATTCTAAATACTAATGAGAAGAACAAGAGCAGAATGTGCACGAGTAGGAATAGGAGGAGGAGTACCTTTTTACAGCTAACTGGCAGCTTGGAAATAGAAAAGTGAGATGCACTTTAAAGCAGAACATGGGACATTGAGTTTATGAAGTCAAAGACAGCTCAGGTCAGGACTGATTAGACATAATGGGAGTGCTTTGAAATGCTTAATATTTTTTCTAAGGGGGTAAAGTGAAGAATGTGCAACACAAAAATCATTTATTGTAAATAATCGTCTTCCTTCAAGATGTCCAACAGCATGTTTCAGGGTTAACTGTGAGTAAGTAAACTGTTATATCCTACAACATGCTCTGGATGTGAAATGAAATGCAGATGATGAAAAACAGACACATGACGTGTACTGTTTTCTGACTGTTTAAGTCAGTTATGATTAAGGGCAATTCAGCCATTATCCAGAGTATATACTAAACTAAATAATTTTTAAACTGTTTTTTTTCTTTAACATCAGCTGCCAAAATAATACTCCAACAATGTGCTGGTAGAATTAAGATTTTAAGAAGGTGCAAATAGAGCTGCACATTCTTAAAATGTACAAATATGGGTTTATAAAGGGGAACAGGACTAAATAATTTAAATGAAAAAAAATGAACTGAAAAAAAAATACACAAGAACAGTCACTCAAATGAAAGGTCATGGAGGGCCGATCTAAAGTCCATATAATCATAAAAATTTGGGATAATTTACTGACAATATTAATGTATTCACATGATTTTACAACACATATTTTGACTACCATTTTCTGTCCACAATAAATTTTGCTTATGTGATAAAAATTTTTTAATTAAGACTAAACTGGATTAAGAAAAATTCTGAGTTAAAAAACCTGAATTCTTTAGACTTAAGGCTAAAGACAAATTGATTAGTAAAAAACAAAACAACTTCATTGCTGACATTTTCAGCGCTCAGTGCTTATACAACTTGCAGTCCTGTAGTGATGTGTTCCAGTTTGTTCAAAAAAAAAACACAGACTAAAAATATATGTATATGGGCAATAAAATGCCTTAGTGTAATTATAGTAAACGAATCCAATACTGACTTATGAATTTCATTGTCAAGGAATCTATTCTAAAGACAATATGTTATCAAAACAAATCACTGTATTAGTTATTCCTTGCTTGCAAATGCACATTACATTAAAAATAGACAAGACAGAAAATTTCTAAAATTGGTTTATATGTGCTTAAATGACAATAAATAAATCAACATTAGTATAAGTTTAAAAGAAAAAAACAGGCTGACAATTGTTAAATGAAATGGCAATGAGGCTATGTCTGGGTTAAATGGACAAACAAATTTTTTGGTTCGTACATTATGTGCTTAATAGAGGAGATGCTCTTAAAAACAAGAAGGTGTATGTAATAAAGTGGGGAAGAGTAAGTGAGCATGCACAAAAACACATGCACAATCATTTTAGAATCTGTGAAAATTATTGAAAAAAATAGCAACAGCCATCACTGCTGTAACTGACCAGAACAGTCTACCAGGCTGAAAAGTTTGAAGTCAGGTAACTCAGCCAACTTTTTTGGGTTGCAAACTTTTTAAAATCTCATATCAACTATGGTGTTAAGATTTTAAATTATTTCTTATGTAACTTGTAAAACACCCACTCTCCAAACAATCTTTTCTGGCCAGCATTCTCTTTATGAGAATTTTTATATATGTATGTATGAAGCTTTTGCACTCATATTTATCACCAAAAGACATGAAGCAAAGGAAAAATGAAAGAAAATAAACACAGAAAAAGTGTTTTCTGATTTTCTAATTGTGCACTGGCTTGGCGATGACCCACCTTAAAACCCTAAAAGCAAGTATGACTTTGTATTTAACTTGCAGGTAAGGTCATATTTCATAATTATGATTTAGACGAAAATTGTTAACCATCATAAAGCTGGTGGAAATTCAGTTTTTTCTTTAGATTAACTTAGATAAAACATTAGCACAATATTATCAGGCTTGACATTTAAACAAACAAATCAATTGGCAGTTAACTTCAAGCCTTCAGACAGCAAAGTGGATATTGTGCCAAAGAACATTGTTTTGAATGTACATTTTTGGTATCTGTGTAGTTTTTCCATTGAGAGAGGTGATGCTTGCACATTTTTAGTGTAACAGGCCCACATCCTCTCTCAGGTATTAAGAGATAAGCGGCATTAGCATTTTTATATAAAAGGATGTCATAGACATTTTATTTAAAACTCAGGAGAGTATTTACCTTTTTATTGAATGACCAGATTTTATCCCACTCCATATTGACCACAGATCTCGACCCACCCTGCGAAGACAGGCAGCATAAACAATTGGGACTAAGGTATGTCAACAGACACGGTTCACAATTTCAAATATGTTTAAATACCTGGGCAGCAATAAATTGTTTGAGCCCTTCAACAGTCATCCCTCTTCTCAGGATTCCTCTGACTGTGGGAAACCGTGGATCATCCCTGATAAAGAAAAGCACTGCTGTTATTAGAGGAAGAGAAAAAAAAAGAAAAAGGAAGAAAAAAAAAACATATTTTATCACTGCACAAAGGAAATAAGGAAAGCTTACCAGCCATCCACGTAGCCCTGATCCACAAACCAGGTGAGCTTCCTCTTAGAAAGCAGGGTGTTGTTAAGATTAAGGCGAGCATATTCCCAGATGTAAGGCTTTCTCAGACCCAAGGATTCAATCACCCAGTAGAACTGTTCATCTCGATCATGGTACTCAGTTGTGCGGAGGGCATGAGTTACACCTTCAAAGCTGTCTACAATGGGGCATGCAAAATCATATGTGGGGTACACCCTGAAAAAAACAGAAATACATATGAATACATGCGGGCTTAAAAACATAACACATATTTGCTCAATTTGAAAATAATCATATACTAAAAGCAGAATTTTGAGGTCTACAGGTCAAGGAAATTATTTATACAAATTCATAAAAAACACCTTTTTTCAAACTTTATCACTGTTAAAAATAATATAAAATATATGCATGAGATGCATAATGCCATTAAAAGGCAAACAAACTGTGGACAGTATAACCTTTTCCTTTATACCAAAATTTTCCAAATGCATATTAATTTTTCTAATTATTTTGCTTAATTAAAAAAAATACTTTGATATCCCATGGGTTGACCTTCATAACATCATTGTGAATTTAATTATTTCTACAAATAATAAGGAAATACATTAATAACCTAAATACAAAAATATTTAAGTTCTTTAGACCTTAGGACAATGAAATTGAGTATTCTCTGGGAGAATTTAAATAGTGTATTTGTTTTGCCCTGTCAGCATTACTTACTGAATTTCTGAAAGCTCATGCTTCAGACTTAGCAAAAGTGTTACCAACAAAAATTTCATTTCTTTGCCAGTTTAGACGATGAAATTTGCATAACTTGCACATCTTCTATGAATAGTTTATGTAATGAATAAAAATTAATTGAAAAAATTGCTTGCTCTATAGTACAAAGCTGCAAGGTTACATTTGCTAAAAAAAAAACAGTCACAAGAGGCTTTTTAAATTAATAGGTCATTCTATTTTGTTTCAGATTAAGTGGAATTTGGTATGATCCTGGCTATAGCACCAAAAATAAGGCATGGGGTGGAAATGTGACAATATGAGGCTGTGCAAAAGCAAAATGCATTGGGGAACTGAATGTGACAAAATCACTGATCCCTTGTGCAGAGAAGCTTGGAATAACAGAATCAATCCAATATATAAAGATGCAAAATAGTCACAAGAGTGGAGAGAAACAAATAAATAATTTTTTAAATATTTTAGAATAATTTAAAAAGAAAGAAAGTAACTTGAGTACTTTTCTTTTTTGTAGTAAAAGAATGCTACAAAATCAAACAAGTATTTAATTCAGAAAAATCCAGCAAAATGTGCAACGTCAATGCAAAAAAAAAAATAAAAAAAAAAAAAGTTTGTCATGAGAACAGATACCATTCTGTTTAATTAAAGGGATGAATAATTGCATATTGGTACAATTTAAAATCATTAGGCATTTTGTGATGGGGCATTGCTATATTTGTCACACACTAGATGTGCATTCACATACTTGTATGTACTGCCGGTGCGTGGGTGTGGGGCGTTTTTGCAGCGGTATAGTGTAGGGTCACGCATACAGCCATTATTAGAGTTCATGTCAATCTTGGCTCTCATACAGCAGGTCTGTCCAAAGTCTGTACCTGCTTTCATTTCTTCCCACATTTGCATGTTCTTCTCCACAGCTGGAGAAAGCAGAAAGTCACACAACAAAAAATAATTTGTTTTAAAATGTGCTATGTAAGTCTAATGTATTAAAGGAAGTGAAAATGCACTTGAGTCACTTCTCTTATGTTTTCCTTTGTCAGCACAAAATCCAGATTTGAGAAACTCACAGTTGTTTCGGTGCCGTGACACAATGCGTTGCTCTCTCTCCTGCTTCATGAGGTCAGCGGGGGTGTCGTCAATGTAGGCCTTGCCCTCTTTTAGAAGCTGTTCTCCTAGCTTTAGGATGGTGGGGAAATGGTCACTTGTGTAAGTGAACTGGTCTGGCTTGATCTGCAGCATGGCCACATCCTCCAAGATCACCTATAATGCACAACAGAAACATTTGTACAAATTATATTAGACTTTTTTTTTTTTATACCTGTGGCAGCTTAATGGTTAGTGTGTTGAGCTATCACCATGAAGTTTGGGGATTCAAACCTAATGTAATATCTTTAAAGCCGTAATCCATTATTCCTTATTTTATTGAGATTGATATACTTATTTACAGCAACCCAAAGGTCAAATTCTCATAAGCGATTATTTAACATGGAGAGATCAAAAGAGGACATATTAAATAAAGAAAGAAAAGTTTGTTGAGCCTAAGTCTAGAAATTTACAAAAGTTATAACAATAAGTTCTAATTACCTGGAATTATTACAAATGTTACTGGGTGATTGAACATTTATTTAACCTCTTTATAAGGAGGACTGCTTTCTCATGGTGTGGTGTCCTGTCAAAGCCAGAAGGCTTGCATACATGAGAGGCAGATCTATGTGGCTTCAAGTTATACTTTTTAGTAGGTCTGTTTTTTGGCAGAAAGGCATTAGTGAAGGTGCAGAATAAACCTGAAACCTATATTGGCAAGCATGAATATTGCATGATGTCAGAGGTAGACAATCACAAACCTGGTAATGACATTAATTCAGCTGTGTGAAATTGTGGAACTTCTGTACTTTAACAATGCCACTAAGTGGTTTTAATTAACAGAATGACTGTTGACACAGCCTCAGAAGATGGGAACCTCAGGTCGAAAGCCACTAAGAGGTTTCCTTGTGTGTATGTTGTGGCTGGGTCAAAGGCTTCTAGGCTCCAAATTCCAAATATTGGCAAGTCAGAAACAAACAAATAACTAAATAAGTAAATAAAATGACTGCAAAAACAAAGTTATTGTACTCATTTTAAATGTTTAAAGATTGGATGGCTGGATGTCAAAACAGTAACAGTTGCAATCGATTAATTAAAGTGGACTGAATCACTGTTAGAGGAACACAATATCCACTACTCATGTATAATCAATAAAATATGGAGTAGGATTCCATTTCAACAGGAAAGTCAAAAATACCATTATCGGATAACAATACAGTAATTGTGCACAGGTCATAACTGACCAAACAGTGTGAACATTCAATATTAGGATATAGGACAATTTTGTTGACCTTAACTACACAAAATATTTTTTTTAACTTAAGTTCAAGTCAAACAGACATTAAATACCGCTTGTATAAAAAAACAAACAAACATAGGATTAGACAACAATAAAAATGAATATTTTAAAATTTTGAAAAAGATCCAATTAAAGTGCTGACCACAAAACAATCCATTTAAAGGGATTGCCAAAACAACTGGTAAATAAATGCATTATGTGAGTTGCCAAATAAAATTATGGAAAACTAAATCATATTACTGTTCCAATGAGGATTCATTACACATCAACAAACTATGGTGTCCATGACTATAAAAGAAAAACAACATCAGACAAGGCTGCATCTCATACTACACCTGTTTAAACTGAACCGCTGGACAGAGCAAGAATGAAAGATTCTTGGAAAGATTTCAAAGTGTAATAATGCGTTTCTATCAACAATTCTCAGAAGTCAAGTCTTTTTTTTTCAGACCTGTCTTTTCTTTTTATAGATGTCAAAGCAGGACAGAAAAAAGCAGGACAGAGATATATTAATGCCTTTGAGATGTGGTGCTGAATAAGACTGACAAAATTTAAAAAGTGTTAACTTATTTGTTTTAAAATTATATTGTCACAAAAATAACCATAAGAAATGATGTACTGCACATCAAAAGACAGTCAGGATACTGTAAAGCTGTTTTAAAACTATATAAAACTATTTTAAAACTAAAACTTCAGTAAAATTAGAATTTCATTAAACCTTTCCATTTATTTTTAAGCATTGTCAATAATTATGAAGTGTATCGTATACAGTATAATTATGAACGGTATTCTGTTAATATAAAGATGCATTAAAAAAAGAGAAAAGTTGTTTACTTTCTCAAAGTCCTCCTTTTCTTTCTCAGGATTTGTGTCATCAAAACGCATTATCAGCTTGCCCTTGAAGTTGACCTGGTAATGCTGGTTAAGGAGTGCAGCCTTTGCATGACCGATGTGCAGGTACCTGCAGTGGTAGGCATAAAAAAATGTAATTACTCAGTAACGCAGTTCACTAGCATTCTTATGTAGCTATATTGCTCCCTCAAGCTCACGTACCCACTGGCCTCTGGGGGAAATCTTACAACAACTTTGCCCATTTCAGCACCAGGCAACTCCACAAACTTGCCCAGATCCTGCTTTTTTTCTTTTTGTGCAGGCTGAAAGAAACAGAAACATCAGGCCTGTCAAAATGCATCACAAAATTCAACAAGTAAAAAGTAAATTAATGTTAAAAGTGATTAAAAATTTGTAAAATATATAGAATTTTACATAATTCTACATATACAGTAGTTAAACTTAAAATATGAAGATAACCAGCTCAAATAAATTTGATAAGCTTATATATTTATAAAAAATATAAGCTTCTGTTATTTATTTAAGTGGCAGTATGAGAATTTCTCATCAATAGAATAACAATCAAGTAAGTGAGCACCGTTTTGTTTAAAGACTGATTTTTGAAACAACCATTTGTGAAAGTATACAGCGTTGGAGGAGTCTGGCTTTATATTGTTGTAGTTCTTAATAGGTGTTTATTGGGGTTTCAGGGCTTTTTCTAGGCCAGTCACACTCTTGCTAAACAAACACCCAACAATCCATTTATGAACCTAGCTTTTTGCACTTCACTACAATTAAACTGGACAAAGGGGCATTCCCTTAAATTATTCCCACCTAATTAAAAGCAAATGCATGGCTTTTAATACTTTAATTTTATAAACCAGTGTCAGTGGAACTGATTTAAACAATCAAATGCATTGATTAAAGATGTGTCCAAATACAATTCTCTACCTAGTGTTGCAGTATATTTTTGATACTCACAGCAGTCTGGTCAGCAGTCAGCTTGCCAGCCCACTTGGCTCCTACATCTTTAAAAGGAACCTGTGAGCTCAGGAAAAAAAACCAGCGACGCACATGAGGGAAGGAACCAGACTTTGCCTCTGTTGCCAGAAACTCTTTACTTCCTAAAATTCAAGAAAACACAAAATTAGATATAACATAAAGACTTAAATTTTGCGTACGACATGGATCACTAGCTACTTTTATTTACACAATGAAAAAATGTTGTATAAAGGTTCACCTTTAAGAGCAGCCCAAACACAAAGGTCAGCCAAGGTCAAAGCTCGACCTACGAGAAAGGTGCGTAATGACAGAGCTTTGTCCAATTCCCCCAAAACAGGTGCCAGGTCAGCCTGCCTATTGAGACGCTGGGCAGTAAACTCCAGCCAGTGATCCACCTAGTGTGATAAACCCAACACACACACTTTTTTTTTTAAATACAAAACTAAATGTTAGTTAACATTTAATTACAACATAAAAAATGAACTCTCTGACCTCAGTTTGTTCAATCATGTTGGAGCCATATAGACCCAGACTAGGAGCCACTTGTGCAAAGTAACGTGAGATAGAGTTGACATCACTGAACTGCACCTGACTAAAAATAAATGATAAAATAGTCATAAACTGTGCCACTCATCAATTTGGTCTAGCCAGTTTTAGACTTATCAAATGTTTATCTCCATGTTTCAAAATGTAATTTAACTGAATGAATGGTGGCATTCCTCTAATCAGCATTATTTTCAAATAAGTATTATAATGGATTAATTATAACTCATATTTGCATGCACTAAAATCTAGACCCAATGCAATGTTTCATGGATCGCTCACCATTCTACCAGACTTCATTCTCCTTTTATTTTAGTTTCAAAGCTTTCATCTATCGTGTCCCCTTCAGAGTTTAGTTTATAATAAGCTTAGTTTAGTGACCTCTGTCCAAATGGTCAAAAATAAAAGCAAATAATACCTTACTGAAAATTAACTAATGAATATCTGACATGGCGGCACGGTGGCTTAGTGGTTAGCACATTCGCCTCTCAGCGCTAGGGATTCCCGGTTCGAATCCCCATCTGGGTGGAGTTTCCATGTTCTCCCCGTGTCTGCGTGGGTTTCCTCCGAGTTCTTCGGTTTCCTCCCACAGTCCAAAAACATGGATCAAGTTAATTGAATTCTCAAAAATTGCCCCATATAGAGTGTGTGTGTGTGTGAGTGAGTGTGTGCCCAGCGATGGATTGGCGCCCTGTCCTGGGTCTATCTGCCCAGCGCCTGAAACATTCTCCCCTGGATGGGCATGGGGAACCCCACCGCGACCCTAATAGAGGATAAGCGGGAGATAATGAATGAATGAATATCTGACATTGCTTTTAAATTGTGGTTCAACGTTATTATTTTAAAAAACAAACTAGTAAAACTGGCCTGAACAAATATGATAGTAGCCTGACTTCCGTTCCCAAAACCACACAACACATTTTGGCCCATAAACAAATTTCTTCAGTTGGTTTTGGCTTAAAGTTTGACAGATTCTTCTAAAAATATTACTTTCTTATCTACCAAAAAAAAAAAAAATTTAATAGGTGATTGCCACATCACTTTCCATAAAAAGGAAATAAAATGTCTTTAGTTGATACTATGAGACTCATTATACTGTGACTCACATACTGTGCCAGCCTGAAGAAACCACTTTTATTTGTTGCATGTTTATTTACTGAGGGGCAAAAAAACTTACTCAGAAACATGAAGCTTGGTGTCTTTGCCTTCCTCCACAGATACCTTTACACAGTTCTTTATGTGCTCTGCTGCAAGCAGCACCCCTGAAAATGCAAAAAAATGGAATTTAATGACCCTCTGTCAATGTGTTTTGGGTTGAGCTTTGTGGATTACAAAACATGACATTCTTTTTTTTTTGATAGAATTTAAACCAAACCACAAAGTCTTGTTTATCAGCACGCTTTGCAGAAAGTCAAACCGAAACAGAAAGAGGTTTAGAAAGTTATCTAATAATGATGATTAATATCTTAAATCATCATGCATTACCTTGTTATTGTGGCCACAACATAAAAACAGACTATAACCCCAAAATGCACCCCAAACTCATGTGTGCTTAATTTCTTAGTATGGGCACTTTCAACGTTTGTGTACAAAATGTGAATGTGATTAAATGTGATTAAAATTTGTTAGAATGTTTACTTTTTATGCCTAAATTATACCATCAGATATATAACTTATGCAGGTATTGATGAAAATGATCCAATGATGCTTTTAATCAAGGGTCCCCTTGAGCAGAAATAATGGCAACTAAACATTTCTGGTAGATTTAAAAAAATTTAATAAAATTTGGAAAAAAGGTAAATTCACACAGTAGTAAAAGGTGCATATATGCACACAAACAGTATATATGTATGACTAAATATCTTCAGGTTGAGAATCTGCATAAGTATCTTGTATGCTATTAAACATTTTACAATTGATTTGTTAAACAAACAAGTATCTATTGTAGTAAGGCATTTTATAATAAACAAGGTTAGAGTTTACTTTATCTGCACCAACACAACATTTAATGTAGGTAATACATTACCTACATTATTTGAACAACATTACCTACAATTATTTGAACAATGTCATTAACTTAAAGCTTTAACTCGACATTTCTTTCGTTTTGATTGCATCAGCCAGTAATACCGGTTTCTAACAACAGGGGCACCACTGAAGTTTAGTGATCCACGCTGTCAGATGCACATCAAATTGTAGTTTACTAGTTTGTAGTTTCTACTGCAGCAGATTACATCAAGAATGATATTTTTTGTTGTTGCTATTTTTATTCTTAACTGAGCTCGGATCTAAAGAGTATGTTAACAATAGGGTCAATATAAATCAATTCCTGTTGTGTATTATACTTTATTTATGCTTTATGGATAAATAAATCAGACCTTCACTTTCGTTTCCAACTATGAAAATACACCATATTAAATCTGTAGCGTTAACACCTTATTCCCAGCAAAAGCAAAACTTCAACTGGTCCATGTGTTTCAGATGCAGAAAGTAAAGAAATCGAACCCTATTTGTCAAAACTGCAGGCTGGTATAAGGAAACTGCCAATCCACAACTAAACGAAATGCGTGAAGTAAAGATCAGTCATACAAGGATAACATTAAGCAAATAAATACATTACGTAATAATGAATGTCAAATGGTTTAACACTTCAGAACTATGAAAGCTCCAAGTAGCAGAGTGAGAACATTTCCAAATGAAAGACAGAGTGCTAGTCTGCCATGCCACGCCGACACTCAATACTCCATATAGACGTTAACGTAAACACTCGTAGCATAAACAAACCTTCATAAATGATTCAGTGCGGATTCTTACCAAGTGGCGGGTTGCTGGGATTAATAGTAAGATGTAAAGTCATGCTGCTTCGCCCTGAACACTCCTGGTGGTTTAAACACGTTACCAGCACTAAGTGCAGCTTAGCTAAGCTTAGCTCTGCCTCACCTCCAACCACGACAATGCTCCGACCGGCGACTTTTCCCACCCGTATTTCGCTAAACCCGCCTCTGTAAATGTGATTGGTTCAAATTGTATCCCCTAAACAGACGGATGACTGACAGCCAATACAGACCAATCGTGTTCGGATAGCGCGATTTGTAAAATACTAGTGAATAAAAATAAATAAGCATTTCGAGAGATGCGAGTTTTTAAGGCTCTATTTTTTATTTTTAAATATACAGAACAGAGGAAAGGTGACAAACAAAGTATGTAGAAAAAAACATCTGGACTGCAGAGTGTAATTGTTAAATGTAGTGTTAAAATAAGTGGGTTTACCTACTAAAGTGGTTAGTGAGTATGCAATGCTGTAATACATATAGATTCATTCATTCATTCATTATCATCAGCTTTATCCTATATTAGAGTCGCGGGGGGGGGGGGGGTTCCCCATGCCCATCCAGGGGAGAACGTTTCGGACACCCAGGACAGGGCGCCAATCTATCGCTGGGCACACACTCACTCACACAGACACGCAGGCCTACACACTCTATATGGGGCAATTTGGAGAACTCAATTGACTTGATCCATGTTTTTGGACTGTGGGGGGGAAACCGAAGAACCTGGAGGAAACCCACGCAGAACCCACGCAGACACGGGGAGAACATGGAAACTCCACCCAGATGGGAATTTGAACCGGGAATCCCTAGTGCTGAGAGGCGAACGTGCTAACCACTAAACCACCGTGCCGCCACATATAGATTATTGTTCAAATTATTTTCCCATAGCTCGTAATCTCATTGTGGAAATAAACAACATCAAATGCAGAGGCTATTAAACAGTTAAAGGTATTTATAAAGTATACATGCAGTACACACATGTATAGATCAAATCAAAAGACAAAGAAGTTGGAATAAAACAAGAAAAGAAGTTGGCATAATACTTCAATATTTTACTGCAAAAAAGAAAAATATAATTGTTTTTACAATGATCATAATCTTTTAGACCTAAACTATTGTGATCAACTTTATTGTGCAACTTTAGGTGTAATAAATAAAGCATTAATAACAAGGTGAGTATTTTGAATGTAACAGTGGATACACTAGTTACACAGGCAAATAAATTAAATAATCATTTAGCAGGTCTGCAAGGAAAAAAGGTTTGAATAGAATAGAATAGAATGCCTCTTTGTCACTATACACAGGTAAAATGAAATAGAAAGTTTCTCTTTTTAAGTAAAAACATATACATTAAATATACATATAATTAAAAACCTGGTAATACAACTGAAAATAAGGCACACTACTTTAAATGACAAAACAAAACAGCACATGGGTTTGGAATGCCAAGAATATGCAGGAAAAACCAGTTGCACTAGTTACATTTGTAAAACATAGTTTACCATCTGCATCTGAAACACAAGTCCAAACTAAAACTAAACTTTAAAATTGTAGAGTGAGTGGACTAACAAACACAATTTGCTAGAATTTAATCAATAAATTACAAATTCTCAAACGTATTCACATCTACGTCCTGTAGATGGCAGTAATACGCCATGGTTGCAAAGTGCAATTTAAAAAAATAGGTAAGTTAGTACGTCTAAATAAAGTTACGTAGTCAGCTTCATAGAGTAATATACATCATTTAATTAAAACCAACAATGTTAACACTATTAATAAAACTGAGGAGAGAGTTTAGAAGGATGCAAATGTTGTTACACTAAACTCTAAAACAGAATTTCTTATAAATATACACACAATTGACAAAGAAAAACCCTAAACCTTTTAAACCTAGGTGACCCTTTAGTTTTTAATCTTTATTACTTCAGCTGTAAATTATTTGGGTTTCTTAAGTGATCTGACCTTCAACTTGCACAATACGTTTACAAGTGCTTTGGCTCTCTGTATCATATTGTCAAGCTAATAAGCAAACTTAGATTAAAATTCTCATTGGTTCACAATGCAGCAAGTTACCAAAACTTAAAAATGTAATTGTTATACTAGTATTATTTAGCATAAATTGTCTTAAAGTGAAATTTTATGTTTCTTAGTTTATTCAAAATACTTTTTCTTTTTATTTAGCTTGGTGCATGTTTATCTAAAGCTTTTTATGACTTATTTCTTTCGGTTTGTATTATAAAAAATTCTATAAATTAAATTTACTAAACTTAGGCAAAAATCAAATTAATATTGCCCTGTTTGCAGCTGGTATTAATATAATTTATGAGTAGCCTATTCAAATTGCTGGATAGCTTCAGCTACTTTTGTTTGCAATAAGCATTAGAATTCTTACTGGTTATTTGAATTTGAATCAGTGTTGCCAAAATGTCTTACAGGAAGTCTCAGTTGACTTTCGATTGTTGCTACAAGGTGCTACATTGTGGAATGACATCACACAATATTGTTGTGTCTGTATTAAGTATGTCAAGTCAGCCATTGCTCTTACTGTTAGCAGATGGTGCTCTACAAGATGTACACCAAGCATTAGTTTTACAAAAAGCTACAATGACATGCATAAAATAAGCCATCTGTTGATTCTGCAAATGAATTGGCCAGGGTTTCAATTTTTTGGTGTATTAAATGCGAATGGCTTCTGTTCCACACTACATGGGGAAAGACTTGCTTTTTACTGAATGTACAGGTGGCTTCGTGTTTATCCTCAGCAGCTGTGCAACATGAAAAGGTAGCACTTTCTCTTTGAGGATTTCCTCTTTGAGATTTTCTATTAGAACAGAAAAAAAGAGTTATGGCATCACACATAGGGATGAGACGATTTATCATTTTTGCAATTAATTTATCGTAAGAGCAACTGAACATCATCATGGCCACATTAATACGAAAAATATGTATTATGCCACTAGCAGGAATTTAGAAGACAAAATGGTGCAACTTGCATGGAACAAACATAAAGTTACACTTGCAGCAAACTTGTCTTTTTACATGGTTACATATGAATATTGAATTTAAAGGACACAGGAGTTTTTTTTTTTTACATTACTTTAAAAAAAACAAAAACTATTTAGTGTTTTATTTTGTTGAAAAAATGTTTTTGTTAATACTCAGCATACTTTATTATTAATGAATAATAAGTGTATTAATAATATTATCATGATTAATTCTTAGATAATAATTGTACAATCAATTTCTGTAATTGTCTTTTCCATAATTACACATTTATTCAAGTGCAAGTGATTGACAGTCAAAGGCTGATGTCTGGCACTGCCATTTATTTCCCTGTAATTAAATAATTTTACTTAATTAGCAATTTTCAAATTGACTTAATATTCTAGTACACAGTACAATTATTAAAAATAGTTACTGGAACCACAGTGTCCTAATATTCAATTTCATTTAGGGCAGAAAATACACTCATCTGTCAAAACGGCTTAATTTTAATCTGACCAGACATTCAGGAAGATTTCGGATGGTGAGAGATGTGTCTCAAAATGCTAGTTGGTAAACCCACAGGCCACCCCAAAAGAAACATTATATCTCATGCCATTGATGCCAACTTTGAAAATTTGAAAATTGGTATGAATATTATTAATTCTGATTAATCATGTGACATGATATCTAAAAACAGTGCAAATGCACACTTGAAAATTGTTCTTTATTTTGGAATACTGAAAAAAGTTCTGACAAATCAAGGCAAGTTTTCATGGCACAAACACTATGCAAAGTGTATGAATTTATAAATGCTCAGACGATCGGGATGCTTGAATGCTTTAATCACACATTTTAAAACATGACACATAATTTGTAAAAGAGGAATTTAAAAGTGGTTTGCTGTCTGATGTTTTCACATGCCTTTTTTGCTTCGATTTTCTGCTGCTCTTATGGGTGCAAATCCTAAGGCATTTTGTATAACAATAAATACAAAAAATAGAAAATAAAAAAATAGAAATTAATCTAAGAACAAGGTTGTTAAGCCCACCTATAGAATAGGGAACTTGCTCTAGGAAATAAGGTGTTAATAATTTTACTGCATACGTTAAGGTTAAATGTACAAGTTACAAGTTAGTGAGGAATGTTAAGTATGAACGTTATGCCTTTAGAAGAGTAAAGGCTTCACTGCACGACGTATGCCAACATGCAGATCACCAATTTATATTTTGCTCTCTTACGCTTTTTTAATTCCAGGTGGTCCACAAGTTGAGAGTGCAGAGGGCTGTGACTGATTTTTCTTATGATGTCTGACCTGAAACTAGCAGTGGGGAAATACGGTGCAAGGTTGTGATTAGGCGGCACCTGCAGGTTGTCTTATGTGATTAATCGTTTCATACATTTGATGTCATAAGTGGTCTAGATAAAAGGATTGTAAGCTGCTAAATGTAAGTGAGTGTGTGTGTGTGTGTGTGTGTGTGTGTGCGTGTGTGTGCGTGTGTTTGTATGTTGTGTCAAACATACAAACACACACACACACACACACACACACACACACACACACACACACACACACACACACACACACACTCACTCACTCACTCACTCACTCACACACACACACACACACACACACACACACACACAGTCTGACTGATTATGGCTGCATGTGTGTGCAAAGCTGAAGAGCAGTTTGATTTACTTTGATTGTGGCTGATTTGAGTTCAAATCCTGCCTGTCCTCAGCCTTTACTCATTAAAATATGTCACCTACATATTCATAACTTCTAGTCATAAAGTCTACATGTTTTTTTTGAATAAACGTTTATTATAGCTGAAAATTTAGCTTAATAATCAAATAAACTCTATGATTTTTGCTACAAGGTTTATAGAACACTTGTTCACTGAATGAAGGAAAAGTAAAATGCAATCAGTAAAATATTTCATAATAAATGTTTTTAATAACATAATGTAACACAAACGTTAAAAACATTTTAGACTTTAAAAAATTCTGGTTAAGTATTTACATTGCAGCAACAGAACATTATGTATTTGCTGTGTGTGTTTACCTTATATATAATTTTATACCCATTATACATCCACACATCTTGAACCTTGCATAATTTATTTTCGCATCTTTTTTAATGTACTTCATTTACCAATTTACCTAGCTGCCACTCAATGAATTTGAGTTGATTTATATTCATAAAACATGTCAAAAAAAATTCTCCTTTACTGCTTCAAGTAATGCTGCCTCTCCCCTTTTTGGATCTTTAACCCCAAAGGCATCATAAGATAAATACTTCTTTATTTTATATAGGTCTAATTAATTTTTTTTTACTTCTTAAACCTTTTGTTTTTTCCAAACTCTCTTATCTGTATTATAAAGATTGTTTTTTCCCCTTGGTTCTTTCTTTATGACATAAATTTTATTTCTTCCCAAGTTTACATTGGTGATCTTTGCTCTGGATGTTCCATACTTCATATGACACTTCTGTTCTTATTAATCTCTTGTGTCAAACACCAAAATTTAGAAAATGGCATTTCTTTTCCTTCTAAAGTGAGAGGTATATTGGCAGTTGACCAGGTGACTCCCTGGCCTGTGTCGGGCAATTCAGGTATTTGGCAGTGATCATGCATCATTTTGTAAATAGGATGCAAATTCAGGAGATTGGAGGTTGTAAACACACTTGTGAATGTCTGTGTGGCATGTGTTTTAAGCAGTTAAGGTGACCTGCAGCGAGAGAGCTGATACACCTGCCTATCTGTGTGTGTGTGTGTGTGCCACTATGCTGTGAAGCACTTCAAGCTGTGTCAAAATTTATGGTGATAAGGCTAAGTTTGAGTTCGTTTTTAAGCCTGTCCCCATCAGTATTTACAAGACATTTGCTAAATTTTTTCTTTCCAGTAAGCCAACTACCCATCACTTTGACCACATTGCCTTTTACCTCAGTCCATATCTCCTGCGATCACACCATTATTTACACATTTTAGCAACTTTTCACTCACGACTAACACATTACCATGTTCTTTCAGATAGAATAGAGATACATCACTGCTCATAAAATCCATGCTCAAAAAAAAATATTCAACAGCTATAGGCCTATGTGTCTTTTATCCTTTAATTCGAACACACTTAAAAATATGGATATCCTGCACAGAATAACCTTTTGCCTCGCAATTAATCCGGCTCCAAGTGTGATCATTTCACTGGAAAAGCCCTGCTGTCTGTGATTGAGGTAGTAAATCTGCCAAGGTATCCTTAAAAACCTATGTCCACATTGTAGACATATGCACTGTATTTGAGAGAATAAATCACGAGATTTTCATCTACAAGTCAAATCTGACAAAATTAAAGATCTCTAAAAGTGTGCTTAAAAGGTACATTTTGCACTAGGCAACTGTCTAGATTGCTCCTGCTTCAGAATACCCCTGCTCTAAAATATATGTTTAATAAATTCATAAGTGACATGCTTCCTCTGCTGTATAATCATATTACAACTATACCTTTGTGAGAACCACATTAGACAAAAACTTTATAATATCCACGGTTAAATGTTTTTTTCTTCTGTCTGTTTTTTTTATGACATAATTTAATTAATCTGAAGAGATCAGTGTAAGATCCACACATTGTTTATGTAAGATTTATAGATTTCATAGTAAGCATTTGAGTGGTTTCCCAAAGCTGGGGAGAAAGTTTCGGGCACTGGGCGGATACACCCGGGACAGGGAGCCAACTGCTGGGCACACACTGATTTGCACAGACAGACTATATAGGGGGAAGTAAGATGGGGCATTTTAAACCAGACATTTCGCCTTGAATCCGTGTTTTTGGAATGTGGAAAACAAAACAGAAATCCCTGAGAAAATCCATGTGGACACAGGAAATACATGGAAACTACACCCTGAGTTTGAATCAACGAGTGCTAACAGGTGGACGTGCTAACCACTATGCCACTTTGCTAAATCCGGTCCCCTGCAAATCCTAATAAACCTCCTTTTTGGCTAAATTATGTGATGCAATAATGGTTAGTAATGGTCAGAAATATTTGACCAGGGGTATTCAAACTTTTGCATTAAACTGAATAATTATCCTATAAAATTGGATTGTATTGAACTAATATCATCTTATGTAGTATTATAAGACTTTTCTAGATTTTGCCTTTCTTTAAGCTTTAGTTTAACACAACACAGCCATGCTATACTATTATTACACCACATGCTGGTTAGGTAATTGCTGGAAAATGTAAGGTCTTGTAATCAGTCAATTGCAGTGTTATAATTTTCTTGTCTTGGACTGAGGTGAGAGGTCTGGGTGAGAGGAAATAAAAGGCTTTGTCATGTATTTAGCATAACAAAATATATATATAATTCAAAAAAATTATTATATTACATAATCTATTTACAATGTCCTATTGACTGAAGACACCTGTCTTCTGTTGGCATTGACTTTATTGCTGTGAACAGTATGTTTTTGCATTATAATGTTTTCGCACTGTAAGACTTGGACATGTTTTGACATAAATTATTTCTCCATTGTCTATCTTCTACACTGACCATATGGATGGATGGATATAGTTTTGCAACTGAAGATTCTAGTACGCCTGTCAGTGCCCTGTTGATTCTCTGTTCTCTACTGGTCAGAACCATCACAGAACAGGTATCATTTGTGGTGTATTGTTTATTGTCATTGGTACTGATGTGGTGAGGGGGTTTTAGTTCAGCAGTGCTGCTGTAGTCTAATTTAAACACCTCAGTGACACCTCAGTGGGATAAGAATAATGCACCAACCAAATAATACCTGTTCTGGTGTGCTACTATTAAGGGTCCCGACCATTAGAGAACAGAGTGAAGGGGACTAACATAGTATGTACTATAGTCCACAAACACATAGACTACATGCTGTACTTTTAGAACTGTAGAATTGATGAAATGAACAATAAAGGGAGCAAAAAAGAGATGTGTTCAAACATTTTTGGTATTGAGTGGCTTAAACAGTTGTTTATTCTAATAATAAAACAGAAAAATGTAGTAAACCACTTAAATTCAAAACCACTGCTCAGTTCAGAGATATTTTGCTTTTAAAAGCACAATCAAAACAAAGGTAAAAGTACTTGACCTACAGAGACATGCTGAACACTAGAAGTACGGAGCAGTGATATATATTATAAGTGTCTGGTGTGTGGATTGCCTACAGAATCAACTCTTGTAAAAGTCTTAACTCCAAATTGTGTAAGGGAAATCACTGCTTCAATGTAAATAGCAGTCAAGAATGTTATAGAGCTATGGCAGAAAGTGGTGCTGGAACCCGCATTACACAAACTAAAGAAAAGAAACCTTAACCATTTACTTTGATTGTGGCAAGTGGTCACACACTTTAGCTGATTGTTGGGTTAAAGAAAAAAGTACAGGAAGTGCCACAGGGTTTATGTACAAAATTTACAGAGGAAAACACAAAATGCTAAATCAAACATTGTAAATTAGATTCTATAGATAATTAAATTCCTTTATGTGTACTCAATTAAAGTAACCAACTAAGGAATCCTTTGGGTGTCTGTAGAGGTAGATGGGATGGCACGTATATGGAATTGGATAAGGTTTCTGCCTTGCCAGTTTACAGAAAGGCTACAAATGGCAGTTGTCACATAAAATTGCAGCCTATACCTGTCATACGGAAAACATTCAAAGAGGAAAATATTGCATCAATCCCAATTAATATTAAATATGGCAGTCGAGAATATCTATTGACCCTGTTTGTTTTTTTAAACAAGATGATGTAACCTTGTTTTGGCATGAGTGACGAACAGGTAAATGTGGACTGGCATCTCATAAAAGCTATGCAAGCCACAGAAACAAACAGCAGCCAGGGCACAAACGAACAGCTTAATCAGCTACAGTCTTTCAAGAGCCTTTTAATGTAAATTGTTCCATTCCATTGTTACTTGTATAACATTTTCAGTCATATTTTGCCTCTGTCTAAATGTTTCTTGGTTGCAGGTGGCAGTTTATTTTGTTTTTATATTAACAAAATGGGCGGCACGGTGACTTAGTGGTTAGCATGTTCGCCTCTCAGCGCTAGGGATTCCCGGTTCGAATCCCCATCTGGGTGGAGTTTTCATGTTCTCCCCGTGTCTGCCTGGGTTTCCTCCGGGTTCTCTGGTTTCCTCCCACAGTCCAAAAACATGGAACAAGTTAATTGAATTCTCAAAATTGCCCCATGTAGAGTGTGTATGTGTGAGTGAGTGTGTGCCCAGCGATGGATTGCCCAGCACCCGAGACGTTCTCCCCTGGATGGGCATGGGAAACCCCACCGCGACCATAATAGAGGATAAGTGGGAGATAATGAATGAATGAATTAACAAAATGCAATAATATTTCTCAGCAAAAAACACTAAAATGCACTCTTAGTATTTTAACAATTAAATAGAAATTCAGTAAATTTAATAATTTTGTTTAGATTTAAATTCATTTCTAGAACCTATTACCTTTTTGAAAATATTGTTTTATTTGCATTATACACAAACTGCAAAGATCTGCACTTTAAATGTCATAACAATGCACATGAAGATCGAAAGTTGATTATTTCACAAAAAGTAATGATCATATTTGTAATGATAAAGGGCATTTATTTTTAAATAAAATCTATTATCAAGATTTTTTAGGGATTGACTCTCAACTTTGTTCAAACAATTTTTTGTTCAATATAGTCTTAACAAAACAGCAAAGGCTTTTGTCATTTATTATTATATATATGAGTTACACTGTACAGTATATTTACTTGTTGGAAATAAGCATTTCACTGTTCAGGCAAGTTGGTACACTTTGTGTTTTAAAAAAACAGATGGAACTCTATTTGTAATTTCTCAATATATAATGAAAAAGATTTAACCTGTGCTTTAAATACTACATTTTCTAGATAGGAACCAATAGCTATCAATAAACTCTATGATAGATTTCAATTTTAGATTAAAACAGTTAAAAGTAGAAATTGCCCATCTCCTAAATTTGCAGTTTAATCGATTTGTGTGTATTCAGTACATTTACATTTACATTTAGTCATTTAGCAGACGCTTTTATCCAAAGCGACTTACACATGAGAACGCCACAAGTCAGAAGCTATAAAGAAAACTATACTGTAAATTCATCAAACCTGAATGTTATTCGATGCCGCGGCACACGCCCCCCCCCCCCCTTTTTTTTAAATTAATTAATTTATTTTTTTATTTTTTATTTTTTTTATATTACAACAGGTATTTGTTAAAGAGATGCGTCTTCAGTAATTTTTTAAAACTGTTAAGTGATTCTGCCTTACGGATAGAGTTGGGAAGATCAGTAGCTCCTCTAATCACGTTTTCCTCTAAGTGCTGGGGATCCAGGTTCCAGTCTCTATCTGGGTTGAGTTTCCATGTTCTCCCTGTGTCCGTGTTGGTTGGTTCCTTTGTGTTTTCCGTTTTTTTTCCCACAGTCCAAAAACATGGATTCAAGGTAAATTGGATGCCCTTAATTGCCCCTATATAGTGTGTGTTTTTGTTTTGTCTGTGTGAGTGAGTGTTCTCAGTGCCCTGTCCTGGGTGTATCTTCTCAGTGCCCAAAACGTTCTCCCCTGGATGAGCATGGGGAACCCCTTTCCTTTGACCCTAATATAGGATTAAGCAGAAGATAATAAATAAATGAAATTTTCTAATTGTTATGCTTGATATTTAACATTTTTACACTTCTAATATTCAGTAGTTTAAATGTTTGTTTTTTTATTTGTTTATTCACTTATGCAGAGGTAAACGATATTTATATATGTGTTCCATGTGCTGTGAAAGTAGAGGCACATGACAGGGATATCAAACAGCTTTGAAGCGGTGGGGAATCTCTCTGGCTGTTTGCCTGCAGGGTTAGTTGTGCTCCTAATATCAAGCCGGCAGAGGACATAGGATTTCTTCTATACAAATTTACAATTTCTGTTTAAAAAGAAGCAGCTCACTCGGGCAAATTTATGTGCATTTATATGTCTTGGTATGTTTTTAAATGCATGCATAAGTGCTGTTTGCATTAAAATGCTCTTGATTGTTTACAAAGGGGTTATATGTATGTAATAGTTGAACTCACCAATTTGATAGTCTATGTAAGCTGAAAAAAATCTATTTTTACAAAATGACTATAAATAGTGCAAAGTAACTATGTTTTTAAAGTGTCTATCAATCTGTATAAATGGAGTTGATGACATCAGCATGCAGTGTGCATGAGTTGTTTGCATGGGGAGCTGAGAGATTAGTGTCACACTGAGCAGGAATTTTCCTCGCTGTAAAACAGATTTGCATTTTCCTCATCTTTTCTTGCCTCTCCCTATTCAGGGATAGGGCAAATCCCACAGTTCACTTCCCTCCAGTCACGTATAACAGTGGAATTTATTTGATGGAAGTGGTTGTGAGGATAGCATAAACTGCCAGCAGCTCTTTGACTGGTGTCTTTGTTGCAGTTTATTTCATTTGGAGTTGGTGCCAATCAGCATCACAGCTAATCTGCCCACACTGGGTATAGAGGGATGCATGGAGTGTACTGAAGTAAAGTTGGACTTAAATGGAAATTACCTTTCTGTCAACTTTACATCAGATGTACATAAACCTAGACATAGACATAGACATTGTCACCTTAAGGTTAAAATTTGTAAGTGCTTAATATCCTCATCTCATCCTTTTCCACTTAATTTTACACTGGAGACTAGGTTTGCAAGAGGTTCCTCATACCCATCCAGGGGAAGGCATTTCAGGGGCTTGGCAGAAACACCCAGGACAGGGTGCCAATCCATTGCTGGGAACACATTCACTTTACTCTCTCTCTCTCTCTCTCTCTCTCTCTCTCTTTCTCTCACACACGCACACGCACACGCACACACACAGTATAGAGGCAATTTAGAACAGCCCATTTACCTTGATCCATGTTTTTGGACTGTGGGAGGGAACTCGAGAACCCAGAGAAAACCCATGCAGAGTAGGGAAAATGAAGAAAACTCCAACCAGATCAGAATTTGAACCTGAATCACAGGCCAATCCACAGATGCGAACATGTTAACCACTACTATATATATTACACAATATATTAAGCCACTCTGCCGTCTGCTTAATATTTTTCAAAAAGAAAAAAAAAGTTTAGAGTTCATGATTATCTTAATTGAAATAACAAAAGCACTCAATGGATGCTGTATTTAGCTCATAATAGAAATGTTCAAGAACAGTCAAGAATGCTGTCCATTGATATACATTATTAATTGTGAACTGTATGTGCAAAAGTTACTCTCACAGAGAAAGAACCTTTTAAATGATTTTATACTGGAACATCACAAAGTTTCTGTCTGTTTTGTTGCAGAGTCTTGAAACATTGATTTATTGTAATGACTTATAATTACAGTTTTTTATTTTTTACTTTTAGAAACAACAGGCTAAATAACTGATAATTAAAGTGTAAGAAATTTATATGTAAAATGTAATTATACAGCAAGCAAATGCTTAATTGCACTGTGTTTACAAGACATTTATTCATTATCTTCCACTTAATCCTCTACTAGGGTCAGGAGGGGGTTCACCATGCCCATCCAGGGGAGTACGTCTCGGGAGCTGGGCAGATACACCCAGGACAGGGTGCCATTCTATCACTGGGCACACACTCACTCACACAGACACACTCTATATGGGGCAATATAGGTCTATTATAGAAGACTGTGGGAGGAAACCGAATCACCTTGGGAAAACCCATGTGGACACGGGGAGAACATGGAAACTTGACCCAGATTGTGTGTTGAACCTGGACTCCCCAGCACTGAGAGGTAAAAATGCTAACCACTCAGCCACCGTGCCGCAATTGTTTACAAGATAGTTACTTCATAGTGTGTAATAAACATGAAATACTGTGCAAATTGTAATTACAGAATACATATGTTTGATACATTACTGTGTTGAGTCTGTATGTCCTCTCTGTGCCTGTGCAGGTTTTGTCTTGGCTCTTTTTCTCCAAAGACATTCAAAGACAAAGACAAAAAGTAAATTGGAGGTGAAAATTTAAGATATAGGTCAGTATTTTTATTTGGTTTTGTCTAATAAGTAGTCACACTGTTTTAAAACTTCAATGTATTACAATACCTATTTTACAACACCATTTAAAATTAAGATTTTGAGTTAAAATTTTGTAACAATGAAAGTAGGTGGAAATGAAAACTAGCTGTGATACATCAGTAATCTAGTGAATTGGAGAAGTGGTGAAGATAGAGAAGTGGTGATTGGTTTAGGGAGCTATGTATCATCTGCCCTCTGAAAGTTAAGCATCTTAGGAATTTGAATGTGTAGAACATTATCTGAAAAACCAAACAAAAAGTGATCAATTACACATAAATTAACACTTACATAATTTGCAGGAAACATCATCAAAAGCCAGGCCAAAATGGGCTAGAAGGGGGGCTTATAAAAACAAAAATTTTACAGCGAACAATTCATATAGAAAGTAAAGCCAGACCCAATAATGAAGCAACCAAAAGTTCAGTGAGAAAAAAAACATGCAGCAGAAAGGTCAGTAAAGCTGGATGTAAATATCGAACAGCAAACAAAAATGTGTAAAACAAATTCATTCATTCATTATCTTCCGCTTATCCTCTATTAGGGTCGCGGTGGGGTTCCCCATGCCCATCCAGGGGAGAACGTCTCGGGCGCTGGGCAGATAGACCCAGGACAGGGCGCCAATCCATCGCTGGGCACACACTCACTCACACATACACACTCTAAATTGGGCAATTTTTTTGAGAATTCAATTAACTTGATCCATGTTTTTGGACTGTGGGAGG
>JAFMOD010000299.1:5907846-5919907 GCA_019802435.1 Corydoras maculifer | reverse complement strand
GCGCCAATCCATCGCTGGGCACACACTCACTCACACATACACACTCTAAATTGGGCAATTTTTTTGAGAATTCAATTAACTTGATCCATGTTTTTGGACTGTGGGAGGAAACCGGAGAACCCGGAGGAAACCCACGCAGACACGGGGAGAACATGGAAACTCCACCCAGATGGGGATTCGAACCGGGAATCCCTAGCGCTGAGAGGCGAATGTGCTAACCACTAAGCCACCGTGCCGCCGTAAAACAAATTCCAAAGTAAAACATAATTAGTCAATAAAGACTATTTTTAAAAAGAAAAGGCCAGCAAAAGAAATGGTCCATAAGTAAATAATTATATCCTTAAAAGTATACTTGTACTTAATTTAATTTTCTTAATCCAATTAAGTGTCACAGTTGTTTTGTTCACGTGGTGTGGGTTGGGTTATGTGTTCATGCCCCTGAAATCACGAGCACCTGGTCCCCATCACGTTTGCCTATTTATACCCTGCACTACCTGTCCTTCACCGCTAGTTTGTCTCGTGCCACGCTTATGCCAAGCCCCGACACTACAAGCTCCCGTCTCTGCCCTGTTTTGCCTCGCATTGTGCCCTGCGCCTTGTCTTCTGTCTCTTGTTCTGTTCTCTGTGTGCAGCTCGTCGTCCTGTCGCCTTCGTCTCGTCAAGGACCCTTCATGCTGTCTCCCCGTATTGGAACCCGTCCCACCGTGACGTCATCACCCACCGCCCTCTGTGTTTCTTCGTCCTGTGTACTGCGTCCCTGTGTCTCAATAAACCTGCTCTGTTTGTATCTCCGTCTCCAGTACCCGTCTCTCCGAGTAGCGAATCCGCCTCGCTCGGTCCTAGGACCATAACATTACAAACTAGCCACGATGGATTCCTCGGAGCAACGCGGCACCGGAGCGGAGCCGGCACAACCACCACCAGCCGGACCCCCGCCCGATCCACGCCTGGATTTACTGTACAGCCGTCAGGAGGGATTGGCGGACCTGGTAAGCGAGCTGGCGTTACAACTACGGACCGCACTCGCTTCACTGCCGGCAGCCACCGCATCGACGGCCGCTCCGATTACCCAGGTACCGAACCTGCCGCCTGCGATCGCTACGCGCCCCGACGGCGCCGCCGTTCTCCCCGAACCTTATGATGGCGACCTCCAACGCTGCCGCGGCTTCCTGTTCCAGTGCGAGCTGTATTTTAGTATCCGCCCTTCGTGCTTCCCCACCGACGCGCACAAGATCGCCTTTGTCATTGGGCTTCTTCGTGGCCGCGCGCTAAGCTGGGCCGAGGCAGCGCAAGGGCTTNTTAACATCTTCCGTATTTGAGTCTTTGCAGGGAGCAACCGTCTTCACCAAGCTGGACCTGCGGAACGCCTACCACCTGGTCCGCATAAGGGAGGGGGACGAATGGAAGACGGTGTTCAACACCCCCACTGGCCACTACGAGTACTGCGTGGTTCCCTTCGGCCTCAAGAACGCCCCGGCCGTGTTCCAGTCCTTGGTGAACGACGTGTTGCGGGACTTCCTGGACCGGTTCGTACAGGTATACCTGGATGATATTCTGATCTATTCTAGGTCCACCAGCGAACACATCCGGCACGTACGGCTGGTGCTCAACCGCCTGCTACAGAACCGGCTGTACGCTAAGGCGGAGAAGTGCAGCTTCCACCAGGGATCCGTATCCTTCCTGGGGTTCATACTGTCCCCTGGGTCACTGGCTGGAGGGGGCATCCCAGCCTTTCGTGGTTTGGACCGACCATAAGAACCTGGCCTACATTCAGTCTGCCAAGCGTCTGAATTCCCGTCAGGCCCGGTGGGCCTTGTTCTTTGGTTGGTTCAATTTCACCCTCTCATACCGACCCGGGACTCGGAACGCCAAGCCCGACGCTCTTTCATGCCTCTTCCAGGACGAAGGTGAGAGAACTAACCCCGAACTAATTCTCCCTCCTAGTCGGGTGATTGCAGGTGTCACCTGGGAAGTTCAGCGGATTATCGAACGCGAACTGGAGAAGGACCCGGACCCTGGGCTGGGGCCACCCGACCGGACCTTCGTGCCCACCGCCTGCCACCCCGGTGGGGCACGCATCGAGTAGATTATCAGGCGCTGGTTCTGGTGGTCCTCCCTGGCAGCCGACGTAAGGGAGTTCGTCGCTGCCTGCGCCACCTGCGCCCGTAACGAGGCCTCACACCAGCCCCCTGCCGGACTACTCCAACCGCTCTCCATACCTGGGCGTCCCTGGTCCCATATCGCACTGGACTTCATCACGGGACTGCCGGACTCCAAAGGTAAAACAGTCATCCTAACAATAATAGACCGGTTTTTCAAGTCTGTTCGACTGATCGCCCTGGCCAAGCTTCCTTCCGCTTTAGAGACCGCCAAGATATGTTTCGAGCAAGTCTTCCGGATCTTGGGCTTCCCTGTGGACATCGTCTCGGACCGGGGTCCCCAGTTCATCTCCCAGGTATGGAGAGCTTTCCACAGATTCTTTGGGACAAACATGTCACTGACCTCTGGTGGTCACCCCCAGTCCAACGGACAGGCCAAGAGGGCCAACCAGGTGGTGGAGACCACCCTCCGCTGCGTATCCCCCCAACATCCCAAACGATGGAGTGAAAACCTCGCATGGGTGGAGTACGCGGTCAACACCGCATGCTGCTCCGCGACCGGAAAATCCCCGTTTGAGGTGGCACTGGGCTACCAACCTCCTCTGTTCCCGGAGGACCAGTCGGAGATTCACGTCCCGTCCGTTGCCCAACACATCCGCCGATGCCGCCGCATTTGGAAGAACAGAATCCCGTAAACTGAGCCCCCGCTTCATCGGCCCCTTCCCGATCACCCGCGTCCTCAGCCCTGCAGCCGTCTGCCTCCACCTGCCCCGCTCCATGCGTATCCACCCCACCTTCCACGTCTCTCACGTCAAACCCGTTATCCACTCCCCGCTCAACCCCCCCCCCGCCCCACCACCACCCCACGCCTGATTGATGGTCAGCCCGCATATACAGTCCACCGCCTGCTGGACTACCGACATCGTGGCCGAGGCATCCAGTTCCTGGTGGACTGGAAAGGTTACGGGCCCGAAGAACGCTCCTGGGTGCCTCGGGCCGCTATTCTGGATCCCTCCCTCATCGCAGAATTCCACCGCCGCTACCCGGACAAGCCATTTAGGGCGCTGGGAGGCACCCGTTGAGGGGGGGGTAATGTCACGGTTGTTTTGGTCACGTGGTGTGGGTTGGGTTATGTGTTCACGACCCTGAAATCACGAGCACCTGGTCCCCATCACGTTTGCCTATTTATACCCTGCACTACCTGTCCTTCACCGCTAGTTTGTCTCGTGCCACGCTTATGCCAAGCCCCGACACTACAAGCTCCTGTCTCTGCTCTGTTTTGCCTCGCATTGTGCCCTGCGCCTTGTCGTCTGTCTCTTGTTCTGTTCTCTGTGTGCAGCTCGTCGTCCTGTCGCCTTCGTCTCGTCAAGGACCCTTCACGCTGTCTCCCCGTACTGGAACCCGACCCACCGTGACATCATCACCCACCGCCCTGTGTGTTTCTTCGTCCTGTGTACTGCGTCCCTGTGTCTCAATAAACCTGCTCTGTTTGTATCTCCGTCTCCAGTACCCGTCTCTCCGAGTAGCGAATCCGCCTCGCTCGGTCCTAGGACCATAACATTAAGTGTCTTTAGGTATAAATCCAAGATCTGTATTTAAATGTATAGTTTATGATTTAAATAACTTTTTCATTTAACTATGTTTCATCAATCAAAGAATTAAATGCTATCTAAATTATTAACTATTAGAAAAGTTTGACCAAAAGCATTGGTGTGTAAATCAATTGTATGCACTGTAAAGTTGCTGTGAATACATGACAGTGGAATTTAAAAGAATGATGGGAGGAGAAAATAGTCTCTGCATCCCTGTAAACAAAAAAAAATTCAACATGAAGCATTTGAGCTTGCAAATAACCTGCTACAAATAGGTCTCCGTTTCCTTAATCTCTTATGAAATGTCATTCACCTCATTGCAAAAGTAGTTTTAGCCATCACTCTAGTGTGAAATAAGAAAGTGTAAAATCTTGGCTGGAAAATCATCTCAGAGTTTCGGTGCATGTGCCAAGAAAGGTTCTTCATAAAATGGATTCACTGTCAAGACTTAAGAGTAATTTTCTGCAACAGAAGCTGTAAATGAAATACGTATGTGTTCAGAAAAACACAGTGTGAGTATAAAGTCGGCAAATCTGTTTTAGACATGTTTTTGTCAAAGCCTAAGCTTTTTGGATCATAATACTGTCCTTTGTGTATTTAGCATGTAACAGGAATTATCAATATCTGGTATAGTACCAGTGGATAAAATCCAGGCATAATAAACAATTGAAACCAGGATGAAAAGATAAACACTAAGCAGGTTTACTGAACAGTGCTTGATTCTCAGATTTGGGATTTTGAGCATCAAAATAAAAAAAGAATCAATAAAGCATGCCGGGACAAAAGGAGGAGTGAAGACAGGATGTGTTAGGCCCAGATATAGATATAACAGAAAGTTTAACATTTTGGCTTGCTGGTGGAACTGCAGATATAGATATGACAATCAACTTTTCTCATGATACCAACTTTCGCTCTGCTGCCGAGACTCCTTTCTCTTTCTGAGTCATGCCTCTATTTAAATCCTGAACAAGACACAGACATTTAACACAAACACATCCTAGGTAGCACCACCTCACCTAATTGCCTAGCTCTGTCTCACATTTAAAAATATACACACCACACATGCACTGTACGTGTGTATGAGTCCAATCAGTGATCAAGTGTCTGTTCTTACGGTCAGCACTAGATGAGTACCAACTGCCAGTTTATGATGTGGCTTCAATCCCCCATTTGTAGTTGGCTTCTTTTTTTTTGGATGGCTTACTACTTTTTTCTTGTGAATTAAGATCACCAGGTTGATAAAATGTTAAAAAGGATAGATAAGATAATCAATTAATTGATTAAGAAGCTTCACTATTTGGTCAGTTTTGTTTCACGTGCAAAATAAAATACACACAAAAATGTTTCTTTACACACATGTAGATTTAACTATTTACACTATATACATGATTAAAGACTGATTTAACAAAATTTAAAGTTTTGAGTAGTAAACAAAACTGCAAAGAAGACTTACACAATAAGACACTTCTGATAGAGCTGGAGAGCTTATCTCAGTGCTGCAACAACACTGTCACAGATAAACTGCTCAAAGATATGTTTTGCTGTTGCGAATCACCATAAAATGTAACTAAACAGGATGACAGTTTCAATAAATTGAAAAAGTGCAAAGTATTTATCAATGTTTTATAGAAATACAACTTTAGATAGATAGCAAAGGGGTGTGACCAGTCCAGGCTTTTTAAACCTGAAAGACCACCTTTGTTTGAAAAAACCATATGCAGTTGATCTCCACACATTTTTAATATTTTATCAAGGCTGATGAGTGTCAGTATTGCACTATTTGTTATCTTTTTTTGCCCACTAGTGGGGCTTATCAATAGCACTGGGGTACTGATAAGTTTGGAAGGTCCTGTAGAGATATTCCTAAGACACAAGTTACTTTTAGAATGTAATTATTAATGTGTAATTCAAACACTTTTTTTTAGTGATTTTTTTGTGTGTGTTTTTTAAAATGTATTTATATATATATATATATTAGCTATAATTCTGTCAATTCATTATTTGAATTAAAATTAAAATATATGAAATGTCTAAGCAAACAAATCATTGGAACATGATTAAATCTTAAAGCAGGTTGAGCAATAGTAATTGACTTTTAAATGACAGCAAAATAACCCCATAATTATATGTCCTTTATAAAGGTGTGAGTTATTATATATATGACTGTTTCACAAATACCATCTTCTGGCAAATACACCAAAAACAAAACAAAAAAATAATAATAAATAGAAAAATCTAACAATAATGAGGTTGACAGTACTGCATATTTATTAAGCTATAAAAAACAATAAAAGTTTAACATTTGGTAAAAAGTTTATTTTCAGACTTGGTGTTTTAAGGTTAATGTGATAAACAGGTAAAGGCGGTCCCAGACCTTTCAGGACAATTTTGTAGGTAAATTGGTAAGGCTGTACTGGCTTCATAAATCCATTAGTTGATCATACCTAAAAGACGTTTAGAACTATAGCATCACCTGTAGTTTCATAGTGTTTGGGCTAGAGAGCTTAGGTCTACAATCATGTAAGAATTTATGACAACTAGTAAAGCCTGTGTTTCACATATATACATAAATTTAACATAACGAGACATTGAAATAATGTAACTAACTAAACAATTTATACTAAAGAAAATACATTAACAACCTTTAAATGCAATTTCTGGAAAGGTTCTAGCGATATTATTATTATTTTTTTGCTTTTACGTCTAGACACTTAAAAAATGCCATTAAAAATGGCTACAATTACACACAATTATATCATATCAGATGCACATAAGGCGGCACGGTGGCTTAGTGGTTAGCACATTCGCCTCTCAGCGCTAGGGATTCCCGGTTCGAATCCCTATCTGGGTGGAGTTTCCATGTTCTCCCCGTGTCTGCATGGGTTTCCTCCGGGTTCTCCGGTTTCCTCCCACAGTCCAAAAACATGGATCAAGTCAATTGAATTCTCCAAATTGCCCCCTATAGAGTGTGTCTGTGTGAGTGAGTGTGTGCCCAGCAATGGATTGGCGCCCTGTCCTGGGTCTATCTGCCCAGCGCCCGAGATGTTCTCCCCTGGATAGACATGGGGAACCCCACGGCGACCCTAATAGAGGATAAGCGGGAGATAATGAATGAATGAATGAATCAGATGCACATAATTTGAACATCATTACTCACCATTTTAAAGGTTGATTTAAACCTGAGACTAAAAGACTTGTCACCAGAAACCAATAGAAATCTTATGAGTTTAGTTAGGAATTTAAAAACCAGCCGTTCCACTGTCCAAAAAAGTCTATAAGTATTAAAAACAACAATCAACATGCCAAGGTCTGGCCATTCAAGCAAGTTCACCGTAAGAGCAGACCAAACAATGCAAACAAATGTGCATACGTTTATGTGAGAGAGGAAACTATGAGAGACGTAAAGAGTGACATGAAGTTTGCCTATGAGAACAAAGACAAAGGGATAATGGTTAGATGATTCTAAATTTATATAAGCACCTTAGCAAGTCATGTTTGGTGTAATATATATATATAAAATTAATGACTATTTTTGACTTGCTTATTGGCATAATTTTGAGCAATATGGTGTGCAACTGATGAATTTGAACACCATGCTACATTCATCACTAGAGCGAAGTAAACGAGTTGGAGTGTATTTGTAACAACAGCTAGCAACAACACCACGATTCGGAAAGCAGTGTGGGAAAAAAGCTGAATAAATGCTATGTAGTAATGATAAAGCACCTAAAACGTTCTCCCCTGGATGAGCATGGGAAACCCCCATGTGACCCTACTGTAGGATTAAGTGGAAGATAATGAGATAAGATGAGATGAGATGCGATGATGTTGGATCTTCTCCTAAAGCCAGGATGGACTCATTGAATTATTATTATTTTTTAAATAATTAATTAATTATTATTTTTATATCAATAAAAAAGGGATACATTCAGCCCCTTCATTTAGTTAGATATTTTTTTTTTTTAAATTGCACCACAACTTATTGTGTACCTAATGGACTGTAATTATCCTAATCACACATTTACTGTGCAATTTTATTAGGCTTCTTTGACAAAAATATATTTAACCAGAATTCATTCATGATAAATATCAGAAAAAATATGAGCAAAATGGCAAAAGAACACAAAATAAAATAACAAATAATTATCTCTTTACTTGAAAAATCAAATGTGATGCAATGCAGAGAAAATAAAAACAAGTGTTAAAAAAATCTAGTTAATTGTGTAATAAGCCACATTTTTTAACATGAATACATTAAAATAAAACATTTAATTTTGCTAAATACTTTATAAAATTGCAATTAGATTATGGTGGTTGTACTTCATGCCACACTTTGCACTTACACCTACACAGGGTTCATAAATCATTTTGGGATTAGTGCTTTTTTGACAAAGTCATTTGATAAAGACAGATGGTGGAACTTTGTGCCAGCTTGGAAGTTTAGATACCATTAAAGCTGATTTTTCCAGACCTTTGGTATGATGTAATAGGTTCCTGGTCTCTTAGTTATTACTCACTGAACTGCCCTTGAATCTTTGTATATGGATTTGATTTAGTTAGGAACTAATTAAAGTAAGGCAAGAATAGATTGTATATAAATGTATGTAGAATAATTTTTTATATCACTATACACCTGTGTCTACTGCGCTGGCAATTTTTAGTACTTAAAATTCTGTGATGAGCATGACATCCATGGTTAGTATGTGTTGTGCTTTTAATAGTATGTGGTTTTCCCTTAATAATTAGCATCAGCTGCACATTTCCTGAGATAAATGAAAGTAGTAAAGGTAGTGTGTCACCTGCAAAATGGTTTTAGTTTAAGCTGTTCACATGCTCTTCTGATGTATCGTTTAATGCAATAAATGGTATAAAATGATATTTTATGTTGCTTTGACTATCTCATCTCATTCTCTTCTGATTAATCCTCTACTAGGGTTATGATGTAGTTCCCCATGGCCATTCGGTGGAGAATGTTTCAGCGGCTGAGCAATACAGGGCTCCAATTCATCATTGGGCTCACACAGACACATACCTTATAGGGCAATTAAAATAGGACAATTTAGAGAAGTCAATTCACCTTGAATCCATGTTTTTGGATTGTAGAGGAAGCTGGAGAACCCACTTCATGTGTCCGGCATGCCTATACACACCAGCATGCCCTGCCTTGCGAAGGTTTTAATTCTAAACAGTTGCTGTTCTGTATAACTGGGTTACTGTTTAAAGATAAAGAATAACCCAGTCAGTATTTTTTATTTTTATTTTTGTATTTGTATTTGCAATAATGTGCCTTTAGAGTAACAGCTTGCAACACTTTTACTATCATACAGCTCAAAAATGATATATTAAACATCACCTTCATTAACATTTTAATATTGCAAATAGTAATATTTGTTTCATGATAAGTTGAAACATGATTATAAAATTCTCTAATCAGGATGTAATGCTATATCACTATCTGTAATAGATACAGACAATGCTTTGCAAGGTTTTCATGAAACTGAAGGGTTCTATGATGTGTATATATATAACCTGAGCATTAATATTTCACCTGTATCATCAAGAGCTTGAGGCGCTTCACTGTCCATAATTCTGCTTCTTTTAATAGAGAGTGACAGTTCTGGTTTAGCATAATTTATGGTACAAAGAGAAATAGACAGAGAGAAAGAGAAATACTCTTTCCATATATTATTTAAAGTCTTGAAATCCAACCCACTATTAATTAAATTTAAAATGGTACTACAACATGAATTTTGTAAGTTTCCGAATCTCATATAAGTTTAAAATCCAGGGTAAAAATATGTGGAAACATGGTATTTTTCATATAATTTCAAAACTTTTTGTAATCTTAAAGAGATTGAAAATCAGTTCTTGTGAACCAATAAAAAAAACCTTAATCATTACCTTAAAATTACCAAAATTACCATAACCATAAAAATATAGACATTAGAAAGGCACTGTTCAACCTACAGCAACACATGTGGCTTAAAAATGTAACAGGGTGTCCAGTGCTTTATCCTTAGACTTTTTGCTGTGTTCCAATATGGGGTGTAAGTAATCTACATTTGCTGTTAAATAGTAAATAAGTAAAGACCTGTGTGTGTGTCAGGTTTCTTGTATTTACTGTTATAAAGGACTGCATGAGGCCTGAATAAGCAGACAGAATAAGAAGATTGAAATGGACTTTGACATTTAAGCAAAATGCATATATTTCACTCAGCAATGCAAATGTTTGATATGCTAATGGTTGTGTTTTATAACACTCATACATACTTTATGTAGGGTAACACAGTGGTTCACACTGTTATATAACATGAAGGGCTTGGAATTGATTCCCAGGGTGAAAGGCGAGGTTTCATTTGGTGTGGTTGCATGCCCCCTGGATTTGCATTGGCTTTCTTTTTGGAGCTTAATTTTTTTGTCATAGTCCAAAGACACATTTTTTTCGTCAGCTGTCACAATTCTAAATACAGCTGTACCATCAAAGCACTGTTGATGTGATTAGTACAGGAATACCTATCGGAGAGATTGTTGCTTAAGGGTGTGATTGGACAGAGACTGTAAATGGGATGCAGGGACAGGAGACAGATCAGGAAATAGAAACACCTGCCATTCATTAATGTGTGTAATCAACTTTTTTTTCTGGGTGCAGTGACATGAGGATTGCCGGAAGCAGGAAGGAGAGAATGTAAGCTGTTGTGTGTGTGTTAGTGCGAATATATTGTATATCTGTATATCCATATACATCTGTTTATACACATTTATGAGAGATACTCTGTTCATTTGTGAAGTTGTGGCAAATAAAGGTAGAACTGAGTTCAGTTGCGCCTGTTTCCTGGTTTCAGTCGCTGCGACGCATCGGTTGAACATCCAGTTGATGTAAATTAAATAGGATAATGCTTTTCTGGAACAGATTTAAAGATGAATTTATCATTAAGGAAACATACTTTATATTACACCAGCCTTAAGTTCCATCACTCTTTATACAAAAGCCTGCCATGTCAGCATAATCCTTTAACCTCAGTCAGCACCAAGCTTGCAACTGTAGTCATTTATCATTTTTTTATGTATATTTTGCAGTTTGAGAAATGTGTTTTACTATTTCTGTCAATTTGTAATCCTTGCACCGAGCATACATTTAAAGAAGCTTTGGGAAATGACAAGGGTGTTGTCATTTTTATAAGACATCGATTCCAGGATTCCATGAAGAGGCAGTTCATTTACTCTCAAGGCCTGTACTGCATCATCTGTACTTCTAACATAATAGCATTTTTCTCTGTCTAGGTTAGTCCTGATCATGACACTGCCTAATTTCCTCTGCTTCCTTTCTGCCCACATATACAGTGCCTGCTCATGGCTCTGACTGGGTGTATGCTTCTAAAAGCCTTTATAAGTGTTTAAATATACTTCACCAAAGCATGCATCATCTTCTAAACCATTCAGTCCATCGTTAGATACCTGCTCTGATTCAAAGCTTGTCAGACCCAACATTTACTTTTAAAACTGACTATCATGATAAGAACATGTTAAAGCTATAATCTGTTTTGCTTTGTGGTTTATGGATGAGCTAAGATATGTGATATTGGCAGTAAATTTTGTTGCAAATGGACATGTTGTATGTAGTATGTAATACATGCACTAGCAAATATATGTACTTGTTTCAAATATTGGCGGCACGGTGGCTTAGTGGTTAGCACGTTCGCCTCTCAGCACTAGGCATTCCCGGTTCGAATCCCCATCTGGGTGGAGTTTCCATGTTCTCCCCGTGTCTGCGTGGGTTTCCTCGGGGTTCTCTGGTTTCCTCCCACAGTCCAAAAGCATGGATCAAGTCAATTGAGTTCTCCAAATTGCCCCATATAGAGTGTGTTTGTGTGTGTGAGTGTGTGCCCAGTGATAGATTGGCGCCCTGTCCTGGGTGTTGTTACGGTCCGAGGACCAGAGCGAGGCGGATCCGCTACTCGGAGGAACGGGTACTGGAGACGGAGATTCGAACAGTGCAGGTTTATTTACAGACACATACGTAGTGCACAGGAATACGACACAGACAGGGCGACGGGTGATGACGTCACAGCGGGTCGGGTTCCAAATACGGGGAGACGGCGTGAAGGGCACTTGACGAGGTGATGACGACAGGATGACGAACTGCACACAGGACACAGAACACAGAACAGCAAACAGGGCGACAAGGTACAGGGCGCGATAGCGAGGTAACAGGGCAGAGACGGGGCTCGTAGTGTCGGGGCTTGGCAAAGGCGTGGCACGAGACAAACTAGCGGTGACGGGCAGGTAGTGCGGGGTATAAGTAGGGGAATGTGATAGGGACCAGGTGCTCGTGATTACGGGGGCGTGAACACAAAAACCCAACCCACACCA
>JAFMOD010000299.1:5880357-5901830 GCA_019802435.1 Corydoras maculifer | reverse complement strand
AAAAAATTGTTGATTCATGTATAACTTTCATTCCACTTCACAATTGTATACCACTTTGTGTTGGTCTTTCACATTAAATTCCAGTGAAATATATTTATGTTTGTGGTTGTAATGTGACAAAATATGGAAAAGTTCAAGGGGTATGAATACTTTTGCAACCCACTGTATATATATATATATATATATATATATATATATATATATATATATATATATATATATATATATATATATATAACATAAATAAATTTATGTTACTTACCTACTGTTGGAGTATAATAAGTATTCCTTCTTTGTGTTTAATAAGACAAATTCATTCATCTTTCATTCGTCTTGTCCCATGGCGACATTCGTCTTGTCCCTATATGATAAGGACCTATAAAAGTGTTATCATATTAAATAAAGACATTTCCAATTTGCTTAATAATTTAGTAAAGACTTATATGAAATAAAAATAATAATAGAATAGAAAGAATACATTTTTGTGGTATGATCATTATTATGTCTTTATTTTACTATAGATTAATCAAACCACATTTTAGTTGGAAAATTCTGACCAATCCTGTAAATTATTTTGAGAGGGGTTTGAAGTGGTCGTTTTCAAATAAAAAAAGTTTGTGTTAGTCCACAAAACATTTTAAAAGATATAGCATAAATGCTCAAATGCTGATAGTAAGCAAGTTTTAACATTAGATGTCGTCCACAATATTAATGACAGCTGCAGAATATCAGAAGCTTCTACAGTCTTAATTACAAACAGCTTCTCTGTAGAGAATGAAACCTGTTGAAGCGTGCACCATGAATAATTGTCACAATGTTGAAAGTCACAGTTAATTAAAGGTCACCTACAGAATGCTGTTCTGAATGATTTTCGAATAAACCTGAATGGGTCTTTGCCTTTGGGGGTAAGACAAAGCTGTAAGTTCAAGTTTTCTGGAGATGAAACTAATATTCCATCATTGCAGGGTTTAAAGTAGCCTTAATTCATTTACAGCAATTATGCAAATTAAAAAATGAATACGTATAACACTGAGTAATTTAACAACTGTGCTGCATAACATTAACCATCTTTAATCTTGTCCAGACCGCGCTGGTTCAGCATTAATTTGCATTAACCCACACATGGCAAGCAACTTTTTAACCCCCAACTTTTCCTTCACAACCAACTGTGCACACACACACACACACACACACACACACACACACACACACACACACACACACGTTACTAACTCATAAATGCGAAAGTGTCTATAATACTCAAACAGCTGTTATTTTTAAATTATGTTGCCCACATAATATTTAAAATTAAGTAGCTATGATTGAACTACTTCTGAAAAAATAAATTAAGGGCTGAACTTTAAATACTGTGGCATTTGGGATTTACTGTGTAAAATGTGTGACCATGCATGCTGAGCAAAAACATGAAATAGGACAAGATGGAGATGCTAAAACTGTGCTCATTAACTGGTGAGTCAGGGCCACTGCTCAGTAATTTGACACAGGAGGTCTTTGTGGGAAAGCAGAAGGTGTAGCATGAATTCTGGCTAGCCAATATAAAAGAGGTGTAAATAATAGGGATTGACTGATGCTAAAAGCATGCATCTGCATTAGTTCAGGTACACTGGAGCTGGGTGGATAGTGAATCATCCTCCTCTTTCCTTCTTTGAAGTCACTGGGTGTCACTGGATCCGTTACTGGCCAGATGGCACCTCAGGTGGTCGACTGGAAATCCTATCTGGGTGGTAGAGCTAAATACACAGTGTCGTGAACCTCAGTGGCAAAGGGTAGCACACTCAATATATCAATGCAGGATAAAAGTAATCAACATGTAATGTAGCATGCAAACTTTGCATACTACATAAATGCAACATCAAATACACATTGAAAGTTTCAGTTTGTTTGCAGATGGTTCATGGCTTATCATTGAGTATTATCATTTAGACTATGCTGGTGATATTTTAGTGGTAAATGTGGTTCTGGGTGTAAATCAAGGAAGTCTTAAAAGATTAGGTCACAGAAATGCAGTATTCTTTTTATTACTGTGTAATCTTTTTTAGGCATGTTTGATGAAGACACGCGTAGCTACTGACCTAGCCAAAATCTTGCCAGTGTAGCATTGATCCACCATCACCAACTTTCATCAGCTGAGAAGTTTCTCAGGTTGGCTTCATGCTACTGGCATTTTGTAAAAGACTTTGCAAATACAGGAATGCAACTTCATTAACCCCTCAATAAACAGGAGTGGGGCAATAGGTAAAACACCATTCTTAATCAGATGTTGTCACTGAACAGGTGTTACCTCCCCATCAGGGGAGTATTGCTCATTCATTGGAAATCCAGTAAAAATGGTTCAATACAGTAAGAGGGCAGATCCAGGACAGCAGAAAGAACAGTGGGATATCACATTTGGGTGTTATGGAAGCTGCTGGCAGCAGTACCTCATATAGCATGTCCTAAAGCTGGACATACTGAACAATGGTGCAGGAAACGACATGCGACAAAGAGCAGATTGGTGACTGAATAACAACACTATTTAATCATCCGCTATGACTGAAGTGCCGTACACAACCCATAAATTCGAGTTCTAGCTTCCAAGGCTAAGCCTAGTGCCACAGTGGCTAGCAGAAGTACCTATAACTTACCTTATGGAAAACTTTGTCACCGACTAGGGTAAGTGATCAGGACGAGCCACTTTTAAGGTGGGGTAATATTCCATCAGGGCCATACAATCATATACGAACTGTGGGGGAGCATCTTTATACTGTCTAGGGTATGTTCTTGTGCAGCTAATTTGCTTGTTGCCCACAATGCATTTAACTGACAATACGATTCACATGTAATATATGTGTAGTTGTGTGTGTGCCAGTTCGGTATATGACAAGCGTAAATGCTGTAAAAGTGTGAGTAAGCATAAGATACATTTTAAGCTGGGGTTGAATATTTCCACTTGCCATTTGTTCTAAGCAATTTTGCAAATCTTTTTTTCAGCTGTGACTTTGTGCAACCTTTCTAACTCCATCCTCACGATACATAACAAACTCTCCTTGGGGCTAACTTCCTTTCACTGTTACATAGCATTTGTGAAGAGTAGCAGATATTTGTTGTAAATGGAAGATTTAATTAAGAAGATAAGTATTAGACAAAAAAGCCTTGTGGGGACATAAAATACATGTTTCCAATTCCCTTACCAATTCCTGTGTACACTGATAAGTATCTAGTCACTAGATATGCTTTCCTGTCATTATTAATTCTTTACTTTAAACAAAAGCCATACCCTGACAAATTAATCCTCTGAATTATACTCTGCTGCACTAGTTTGAACCAAATAATCTATATCATATTGTTTCAACGTATTCAGCAGCTTACATTAAATGATTATTTTAATGATTCATTAGTATATTGCCTTTTCTTGATTTCATTAACCTATCACAGAAACCATAGATTGCATAATAAAAATGTTACAGTATCATTAACCAGACACATTTTTGTCACCCTAACAACGTCATTTGAACTAATGCGCTTTTCCTCCAGGGAGTTTCACCCCTCTTACTTAAAGCAATCATTAAAAGTTTTCTTTGAGCTTTAGGGAACTTGAGCTACTTGCTGTGCTTTTATAAGTATTCTACTGCTTTTTGGTGAGGTTAGGCTGGGTAAAATGCTCTCCACTTTTTGTGCATGTAAAAATGGATGTTGGTGTGTGTGTCACCGTGACTAAGGGCTGTAGTAGATCACCAGTGGCTGTCTGTAATGTGCACTGCTGGAGGAAGCTGCATGCTGGTGGTATCCATATGCCTGGCTAATGGTTTAAGGAAAACACATCTCCTGAAGGCAGAGCAAGGCTGAGCCACTGTGGCCTGTTTACTTTGATCTGACAAAAAAAGATGCTTAAGCCGTGCATATTCCAACTGAAATTTAAAACCAAGTATTTAGGCACATTACACAGTTAATAACTTTAACTCCATTCTAGTAGTCACAATCTGTTGGATATGTTAATAAAACAGTGTCATTACAGTTGAGGATATATTTAAATAGCATATTTTTAATTAGTTTGGGGTTTTCAATTAGTTTGCGATTCTTGAATTACAATTCTGCTTTAAGATTATTTAATTAATATTACTATTATTTAAGAACATATTATTTACAGAACAATGGCACTTTTATTTACCATTTTATTTAAATATTGATGTTTTACCAAAATCACATCTTGCAACAGGCATAATCTGCCTCTCAGCACTGGAGATACAGGTTCAAATTGCTTTCTGGGTGGAGTTCCAATGATTTGCCATGTCCGTGTGAGTTTTCTCTGACACTCCAAAAACATTGATTAAAGGTGAATTGCTCTATCTAAATAGCCCTATCTAAATTCCCCTATATGAAGTTTATATGTGGATGGGTGAGTGTGTACCTGTGATGAAATCAGATAGTCTCGCTCATCACCAAGACTGTAAAGGTGTGTAGAGAACGCGTATGGAATAATTTTTGGTAATTTAAATGTGATATCATTATTATTTCCATAGTGCATTTGTGGCAGTTTATATGTATATGTATGTGTGTAGTATATGTATAGGAGTTATGTTTTTGGTTTGTTATTAGAAGCATCCAGGTAACCTTACCAGCCCTGTGGAATAGTCTGGTTAATTAGGGGCATGGCTTTGGGGTTAAATGGAGGAGTATTTTTTGTAGGGGTTGCTGGCCTGGGGTCAACAATAGTGCTCCTGTCTGGCAAGGAGTATAGGCAATGCTGCTTAATGGGGATTGTTAGACAAGGGCTGAGTATGCCATTGGCAAACCTCACTGCAGGTTAATTGTGTAGTTTTTTTATAGCTATACAATTTTTTTTTTCATGTGCAATAAAACAAGATTTAAAAGCCCTGCACTCCAGCCAAATTTAATCGAGGATAAACTGATTTTCGTAAAGAGTAGTGCTTGAAAGCCTCTGCGACGTTACGAATGGTGACAGTGGAAAGTCTTGGAATTGAACGCAAAGACTTCAGAACACAGCAGTGTGAAGTTTATACAAGCTTTGTTACTGAAAGGATGACTCCAAAGAAACCCCCGGTAGCTTACAGCTCACAACAAAGTAAAAATGCAGGCGATAAAGAGGCAGTGGAGAGGGGAATGGTTGAAATCACTTCAAGCAACGCTGCTGGTGGCATAGAGCAAGTATGCAGCCTGTTTTAAGACTTCATAAGAGAACAAAGAGCAAAAGATCAACACTGGCTTTTAGAAACCACCAAACAAAATTGAAGATGGCACAATCAATTAGAGAAAGAAGGTGAAATGGCACAGAGTCAAATCCTGGGAAGCATTCAGTCTGCAGGTGACGTACAAAGAGGTACAGAGACCTTACAACAACAACAAAAACCCATCTTAAACACTGTATGGCTGTCACAAAGAATGCCCATGCTCAAGGAAGCAGATGGCATCAGACAATTGCCCAAGGTGTATCCGGCACTACTTCTGGTACTGCTGTTAGACGGCAAAGTGTGGGCAGTGTATGTGGCGCTGGATATCGAGGACACTGGAAACTACAGCAAAATCAACAACGCCATCCTAAAAAATATAAAATAACAAGAGATTTACAGGCAAATATTCTGAAACAGTACAACTCAAGATGAACTTTACAAGAGATTTTCAACAGGCTGAAATTGCTCTATGAGAAGTGTATGACGCTGAGCAAATAAACACAGAAACAATAGGACATGCAATCATCCTGGAGCAGTACCTGAGTCCAGAGCTAAGACATTGGATCATAGAGTGCTGTCCAGCTTCAGACAAGCAAGCTGTGGAGATAGTGGAGTCATTAACACCTTCCCAAATCTGTCTCATCTCAGTATAGACAAACAAAAAGAAATCCAGAACGTGGTTCCACCAAATCTTTTCAGCAAGAAATATGGTAGAACAAGCATCACATTGTATAACATTCTGTCTAGTTCTTGTTAATTCTAGGTCTTTTTATTGGTTACCTTCGATATTCAAGCTCTCAATTTTTTTTGCCGCTCTCATGTTTGTTTTGTGGGGTTATAGTGACAATTTTTGTGTAGTTGAACTTAATTAAACATGCCTTATGAGAGCAGTTTTTCTTACATCAGCTTTAATTACAGTTTTAACAAAAATATTCCTGGTGGTTCTGACAGTGTGATTTGTGAAAAGCTGCAGTTAACATTAAATGCATTAAATATGAATTCATACATAAATACATTTGTGATGCCAGTGCCTTAATACGAGACATCTGAGATTAGAGGGAAAGGACAGAAAAGTACTACATATATCTAGTAATAACATTTAAAATTTGTTCATTATTTAACAGGAACCTTAGAACCACACAGCAGCAGGTATAGTTTTTCTAGGATCTTTGTCAGATATAATCTGCATATCACAGAAAGCTACATATCCTAAGTGATGCTTAGCATTTGTCATAATGCGCTGAAAGCCATAATACCCCTCTCCTTCACTGAATGCTGCTGGACCATCTCCACAGGACAATATGCAGTAACATTACAACTAGGTCACATTATACCCATCAAAGGAATCACAACACTTTTTTCTAGGACATCCAAAAAGTATGTAGCAAAATGAAGAGCCCCACATTCCTTGCACTAAGTTTACTTTTATTTTGTTTTTACTGTATGCTTTTCTAATTCTCTTGTCTTAATTAGGGTCGTGGAGTACTGAAATCTAGCCCAGCTCTCAAATCGTGAAAAAAAGGGAAATACTCTAAAAAGATACTAGTTCATCGCTGGGCAGACACACAGGCAAAAACAATGGACAACTTTACATCTAGGGGAAAAATTTATGTCTCTAATTCACATAGTGTTTTTGAATTTTTGGAGAAAACTAAAATTGGTAAAGTAAATCCACAATGGATCTGTGTGTACACGTTAACAAATTAACATGTACAGAAATTATGTCTTCATTGTCTGGCAATTAAACATCATTTTCAAATGTATTAATATTCACAGGCTACATTTAAATTTAAAACATTTAAATATTTTTCTGTAATTAAATGGCAGTTAGTGTATGAGCTAATAACATTTGTTTTTATTGGCATTTATTTCAGAAAATGTTTAAATTTGACCAGAAATGGGATTTGTAATTAGGGTTGCACAGTGTCTTAGTGGTTAGCACGTTCGCCTCCCAGCGATAGGGATTCCTGCTTTGAATCCCAATCAGGGTGGAGTTTCCATGTTCTCCCCGTGTCCATGTGTTTTTCCTCCAGGTTCTGCGGTTTCCTCCAACAGTCCAAAAACATGGATTAAGGTCAATTGAATTCTCCAAATTACCCCATATTGTCAGAATCTGTCGCGTTTTGTCACGCGGTGTGGGTTTGTCTGGTGTCCATGCCCCCGTAATCCTGTGCACCTGGGTCCAATCACATTTTATTTAAGCCACGCACTCCCTTCCTTCCTGGCCAGATGGTCTTACGCACATGCCTATGCTACGCCTTGGTTCTTCTAGCCCTCGCCTTGTTTGGACCCTGTTTCTCGCCCAGTTCAGATCTATCTGGATTGTCTTTGTGTATGTGTACCTCGATACTCATACTGTCTTGTGTTTTGTGTGCAGTTCACCATCCCGCCACTATCACCCGGCCCCGCTGACGTCGGACACTTTCTACGCCATGATGTCACGCCACCATCTCTGCGTTCCCTGTGTTTATTCCGCCTGCTTATTCCTGTTTATTCCACTGTTTGTGGCAATGGACCCTGTTCTCTGTTCTACCTCTGCATTCAGACTGCTTCGTTCCAAGTAGCGGATCCACCACGCTCCGGTCATTGGACCTTAACATTACTATCTGGCCAAAAATGGATCCCTCGGAACAAGTCACTCCTGAAGCAGAGTCAGCTCCTCCTCCATCTTCCGGACAACAATTCTCTCCTGATCCATGCTTCGATCTGCTTTTCAGCTGCTAGGATGGACTCATGAATCAGGTTCACCGACTCGCACTTCTCATACAGTCGCTGGTCACTGCCATGCCCTTGTCTCCTGCTACAGCGGGAACCACGAGTACTTTCGCAAACCTCCACGTCGCCGATCAAGTACCGAATCTCTCCTCCGTTTCTTCGCCACGCCTCGACGGGGCAGCGGTGCACTGTATCAGTGTGAGTTATATTTTTGCACTCGATCCTCACTATTTCCCACAGACACGCATAAGATCGTGTATATAATCGGACTACTACGTGGCCGTGCGTTGAAGTGGGTGGAAGCGTCCCAGGCAACATTTTCTCCGTCCTCTGTGTCATATGTTTCGTTTGTGGATCGTTTTCACTCAGTTTTTGATCGACCCGAGTATGCGGATGACATGGACAACTGCCTCGTTACCATGCGATAGGGTGCGCGCTTGGTAGCCGAGTTCATGGTTGATTTCCTTATGGTGTCCGCTGAGTCGGGTTGGAGTGAGCGATCACTGCGCGGCGTGTTCCTTCATGCTCTGAACGACCGTATCCGCAGTGAGTTGTTCACCCGTGACAAACCTCAGTCGCTTCAAGATCTGATCGATCTCGCGATATGGTTGGATGGATGCATGAGGGAACACCGCTGTGAGTGGCAGACTCTGTACCCCGTACACCCTATCTCACGTCCGCAAGAGGAACAAATCGCCCTTAGTGCCAATGAACGTTGCTGCAAGGGTGGAGAATCGAAGTTCCACGTGGATAAGTGCCCATTCCGGTCCACACCAGACGATTCTGACGTTAGGTTTGGGGTACTGTCTAGCCTGGGCCAAGAATTCCGAACCTCCCGTCTTTGTTTACCTGACGTAGTTTTGTTAAGAGAATAGCGGTTGCGGGTCAGTGTGCTGATTGATTCAGGGGCCGAGGAAGACCTCATTGATGCCTCTTTTGCCAGGAGCGCAGGTATTGTGCTTTCCCTGTTAGACTCCCCCTTACATACCGTAGCCTTGAATGGTCAGCAGTTGTCACCCATATCACATCGTACCCTACCTGTGACCCTACTAATTGATGGAAACCAATGCGAGGGCCTTAGCTTTGCGGTTTTTCATTCCCCTGACACACCGGTCATCCTGGGTTTTCCTTGGTTGAGGAAGCATAATCCTCCCCTAGATTGGGTCAACGCACAGGTTCTCACGTGGGGAGTTCCCTGTCACTCGTCTTGCCTACGAGCCGCAGTACCCCCTAGCTTTGCACCATGCACCGGTACTCCTACCCCTGTTGACCTCTCCTTAGTACCAGCTGAATACCACGACCTGGGAGAGGTATTTAACAAGGATAGGGCCAGTCAGCTTCCTCCCCACAGGTCTTACCTGCCCCTCTCCCATCCAGTCGTCTGTACCCCCTCTCATGCCCAGAGAAGGAAGCCATGAAGAAGTACATTTCAGAGTGTCTTGCCGCAGGCCTCACCCAGCCCTCTACCTCCCCCTTAGGGGCGGGGTTCTTCTTCGTCTCTAAGAAGGACGGTACGTTGCGTCCTTGCATCGATTATAGGGGATTTAATAGTATCACAGTACCTAATAAGTACCCCTTGCCATTATCGTCCACCATGTTTGAGTCTCTGCAGGGCGCTACGGTCTTCTCCAAGCTGGATTTGCGGAACGCCTACCACCTTGTATGCATAAGGGAGGGAGATGAGTGGAAGACTATGTTTAACACCCCTAGTGGCCATTACCAATATTCAGTAGTCCCGTTTGGGCTTAAGACTGCTCCGGCCATGTTTCAAGCCTTAGTTAACGACGTACTCTGGGATTTCTTAGATTGTTTTGTGTTTGTATATCTTGACAATATTAATTTTTTCTTGTTACTTGAAGGAGCATATCCAGCACGTGCATCTCGTCCTTAATCGCTTGCTACAGAACCGCCTGTTTGTCAAGTCTCAAAAGTGTAGTTTCCACCAGCAAACAGTGTCGTTTCTAGGCTTCATAGTTTTGCCCGGCGCGGTCAAACCCGACCCAGAAAAGATCCGGGCCATTCTAGAATAGCTTACCCCCGAGTCCAGAACGGAGTTGCAGAGGTTCTTGTGATGACGTAACTTTGTGATGACGTACAGACCAGGTTCGCGTAACGCCAAGCCCGATGCCCTATCCCGACTCTTCTCGGAGGAGGACATGCACCGCCCCGCTGACCCCATCCTCCCTTCCAGCCGCGTTGTTGGAGGCGTCTCTTGGGAGGTTAGTAGGATTGTCGAACGCGAACTGGCCAAGGATCCTGATCCGGGACAGGGTCCCCCCAACCGGACTTTTGTGCCCTCTGCCGCCCGCCCCGCTGTTCTGAAGTGGGGCCACGAATCCCGTTGGGCTGGTCACCCTGGGACTAGACATACTGAGGTCCTTATCAGGCAGCGTTTCTGGTGGCCCTCTCTGTCCCCGGATGTGCGCCAGTTTGTCAGCTCCTGTGCCATTTGCGCCGGCATGGATTTTGTCACCGGCTTACTGGACTCCCAAGGTAATTCTGTTATTGTAACTATTGTGGATCGATTCTCTAAATCTGTTAGTTTAGTGGCTCTTCCCAGGCTCCTGTCGGCACTGGAGACCGCCAAGATCATTTTAAACAATGTCTTCAGAATCCATGGTTTTCCTATGGACATTGTATCGGACCGGGGACCGCAGTTCATCTCCCAGGTTTTGAGAGCGTTTTGCAGCTTTTTCGGGATGAGTGTATCCCTGACCTCTGGTGGCCACCCCCAGTCCAACAGCCAGGCTGAATGGGCCAACCAGGAAGTTGAGACCACATTGCGTATAGGCCCAGCACCCTGAGCGCTGGAGTGAGCATCTGGCATGGGTGGAGTACGCCATCAACACTGCACGCAGCTCTTCCACCGGCAAGTCGCCCTTCGAAGTTGCTCTCGGCTACCAGCCACCCCTGTTCCCTGAAGAGCAACAGGAACTCGCTGTCTCCTCAGTTAGGCAGCATATTCTCCGCATCTGGAAGAATACAACCATTGCCCTGCGCCAAGCTCAGGCCACGATTGTTCGGCTAACCATCACCGCCACCAGGCTCCTACCTACAAGGTGGGGCAGCTGGTGTGGCTATCGACCAGGAACATCCAGCTAAAGACACAGTCACGCAAGCTTCCCCCAGCTACATCGGACAGTTCCCCATCACCAGGGTTGTCTTGTCAACCCCTTGGTGGTACGTCTCCACCTGCCCCGCCATATGCGGATCCATCCCACGTTCCATGTCTCTCAGGTAAAGCCCGTCGTCCACTCCCCTCTGAACCCTGCCCCCTGGAATACACCAGCCCCGTGCCTCATCGACGGGCAACGCATCTACACCTTACGGCTACTGCTGGACTCCTGACGCCGTGGCAGAGGCATCCAGTTTCTGGTGGACTAGGAGGGGTACGGTCCTGAGGAGCGGTCGTGGGTCCCCCATTCTGCCATCCTGGACGCCTCCCTCATCTCGGAGTTCCACTGCAGGTTCCCTAATAAAACATTCAGGGCACCAAGAGGCACCCATTGAGGGGGGGTAATGTCAGGATCTGTCACGTTTTGTCATGCGGTATGGATTTGTCTTGTGTCCATGTCCCCGTAATCATGTGCACCTGGGTCCAATCACATTTCCTTTATTTAAGCCATGCACTCCCTTCCTTCCTGGCCAGATAGTCTTGCGCACATGCCTTTGCTACGCCTTGGTTATTCTTTGTGTATGTGTACCTCGATACTCGTACTGTCTTGTGTTTTTGTGCAGTTCACCATCCCCCCACTATCACCTGGTTCAAGCCACACTACCTCCTCAGTAGCATTGCGGATTGAAACGCGGCCCCGCTGACTTCGGACGCTGACTACGCCGTGATGTCACGCCACCATCTCCGCGTTCCCTGGATTTATTCCACCAGCGTCTCGTATCCCCACTTGCTGTTTATCCCCCTGTTTGTGGCAATAAACCCTGTTCTCTGTTCTACCTCTGCATTCAGACTGCTTCGTTCCGAGTAGCGGATCCACCACGCTCCGGTCGTTGGACCTTAACAAATAGAGTGTGTGTGTCAGCGTGAGTGAGTGTGTGCCCAGCGATGGATTGGTGCTCTGTCCTGGGTGCATTTGCCCAGCACCAGAAACATTCTCCCCTAGATGGGCATGGGGAACCCCCCCCCACGACCCTAGTAGAGGATAAAGCGGAAGATAATGGATGGATGGATGGGATTTGTAATTAAAGCAACGGTCTTCACACATTTGGATTGGAGTTAATTTATCTAATAAAATGGATTACTGACTTTAGTCTATCACAGAAATAAGAAACTTTGCAGAGGGGGCACTATTCCTCTCGGGGATTATGAGTGCATAGATGTCAACCCTAAAACAGCAAACTATCATTGCTGACATGGTGGAACTTGTTAAAATTCTATGACAGTGCCAGATTGGGCAGTGCAGCCTCTCCATCAGGAAGTTCTTTTTCATGTTCTCAGACAGAGCAGAAGGCCCCCAGCATTCTCTGATGCTTAGCTAAAGCACTTTAATCCTTGCTTGTCTGAATACAGTCCCTTACAATCTGTGTCTCATGTCCCTCAGCAAGCCATCCTTTAGCTGTGAAAGTGATACATAATTTGTAACATTTCCTGAGGATTTCCTTTCAGTGCTCTGTACATTCATTCTGCCAAGCAGAATTTTTAAACCACTTTTGTTATATTGTCTTTTGTATTTAGTGTCTTTAATGGTATATATACATATATAATTATATGTTCTGTATATATGTGCAAATCACACGTATATACAGTTTATTAGTGTAAATATACTAAATCTTGAAATAAAGCTTTTCATATGGCACATTAGACGTTGGGGCAGAAGTTTAATGGTGCTTGGGAAAAAGGCGGCGCCTTTGGCAATGGAATTTGATTATGCATAATTAACGCACCTGGCGTGGCACCGCTTGATGAACGTGTGCACCCTTTATAATCTGGAACATCCTATACTGTAGAAGGAGAGATCACCCACAAGCTATAGGAATGCAAGGACAGGCAGATCCATCACCAACATGTTTAGATGTATTTTAAAATAATGTGTTAATGAAATCAGTCCTGAGCTTGTGAAATACTGTCTCCTATCCTCTTTTAAATCCACCACCCTCATTACATACATATTATAATGAACTTTTGGTTTAAAAATGAAACCATTAGAGCACATGTAAGTTCACATGTATAATGGTATCAATAAAAAAGTTGCTAAAATCCACTTGTCATGTTATGTGAATTAATCTGGAGAAACAGATAAGTTAAAAAAAAGGTTACATTTACCTAAAATTATGTCTGATTCATCACAGCGTTCTGGTAACTTTCTAGTCATGTGTGGTAACAAAACAGTTGTTTGACATCTAATTGTCTGAATTGTGTTTTAAAAATATGTTGATGTTGACAGTTTGTTGACTTGTTCACCTTTTATGGTTAAAGCTGTTAAAGCTAAAGTTGCAGTTTCTGCCGATGCCAAAGACTACATTTTCACCAAGCGTGATTTCTGTCTTTTTTAACCATGAAATAAAATAAATTGACAGTGTGAATGGTAGATTGAGGGTTTAAAGATGTTGGATTGAAGTATCTTTTCAATTCCATTTCCATTTCATTCCCATTTATAAACTAATGCAAAAATCATACTCTCACTGCCACATTCTTATTTTCATAAACAGTTATAAAAGGAAGATGCCACAGTGATATGGCTCATTGCAGGAAAAGAAGGGCAAGTCATGGAGTTTGCTTTCACCATAGTGGTAGCGACTTGCTGCTACTGAGTGGGTATTTGAGGGGCATACAAGTGGCTATATGCTGGAGAGATTTTAGGAACTTGTTGGCCAATGGATTCCCTTGCCTTCTCTCCAATATAGGATTACAATAGGGTGTGAGTGGGTGTCTTTTTTTAATCTATAGAACATGAATCTATCAAAGTCAGCTCTTAACACGTTTGTCGAAATGTGTTATGACAAAAACAAAGGTGATTTATAAGGACCTCATATGAAGAATTGGTGATGCTTACCAGGCTGGAAAAAGTTACAAATCTTTCTCTAAAAATACAAATCAATGAAATATCTTGACCTTTCTTTTTTAGAATTTGTTGGTACGATTTAAAATTCATTGTTTAGTTAATAATGGCAAGTCATTCTGTTCCAGATGTAGCAAACTACCGTGGTTTAAAAATGGAACTTTTGATGTTTCTGTCAGTAGCCACTTCTACAAATGTGTTGTAAAGATCAGACATTGAAAGATTCCTGTTGTATTACAGAGAATTCATTCACACCTAATTGCCATTGCCATAATTTCAAACATCTGACTTTTCTTTACCTCTAAATCATCTGCTAATATCAGAAGGTTTTCATTGTTTGCTACATATGTAATACTGTATCATTTTGTTTAATAAATAAATGACAATTGCAAGTTTATTCTGTGTTATGTACCATTTGCATTTTTAATGTAATTTCTGGATTTTTAGGAAATTTAAGAAATCGATTTTATGCAGAAATAGTGAAAGTGGTTCACAAACTTCCAAAAACTTACTCTTACTCCTTTCTTGACATAGTTTACTCCCATTTACTCACTTTTTCAGTGTCCTTATGTTCCCATCCACTCATCCATTCATCCATTCATCCATTATCTCTCTAGGTGCGATTCCCCATGACCATCCAGGGGAGAACGTTTTGGGCGCTGGGCAGATACACCCAGGACAGGGTGCCAATCGATCTCTGGGCACTCACTCACACAAACACACTCTATATGGGACAATTTGGAGAATTCAATTGACTTGATCCATGTTTTTGGACCGTGGGAGGAAACCGGAGAACCTGGAGGAAACCCACGCGGACACAGGGAGAGCATGGAAACTCCACCCAGATTGGGATTCAAACCGGGAATCCCTAGCGCTGAGAGGTGAACGTGCTAACCACCAAGCCACCATGCTGCCCCTCCTTATGCTCCCATGAAACAAAAATTTCAAATATATAATTTCATTAATGTTATTGTTAGCAATCGCTCATCTTCCCTGGGAATATCGGCTACGGAGGGAATGCTTGCGCCTTGTGAGTGTTTCCCGGGAACGACTACGCGGAGAAGATTGCGTACGCCGGTCCGCTGGATGAAAACGCTCCCACGGATACAACCTCCGCAGGGATAAATGCTCTGCGCTGTACCGTGGTTTAGTGCGGAAGGAGAGTTCAGAGACACCGGGCATAAAAACAAAACAGGGTTTATTATTAAAAATGGTGTAGGGAAACCAACAGAAAGAGGGGAACGAAACAAACAAACTAACATCAGGATGTACCACAAACAAAGATGTGCACAAAAACACCCAATCACTTTCACAAAAACAAACCAATCACCCAACGGAGTTCATGAGTACATAATGCCTCGGGCACCTGTGACATACCCCCACCCCAATGGTCACGAAAAAGTGGGAGGCGACCATGAAGGAGAAAAAATGAAAAAGAAAAAAAAAGTTCTCGTGGAGAAAAGGGGGGGGGCCCTCTGGAGATAAGACGTGTTGGGTGGCCCCTGCTGATGAAGCATGGAGCATGCCATTTCGCTGCGGGGCGCGAATCGGTGCCCTCTAGCTGCGAGGCAGGGAGAGCGCCCCTGGTGCTTGGAGTCGGCGGCTGGAGGACCCTGGTGCTCAGAGTCGGCGATGGGCGGCACCTGGTGCCCTGGATCGGCGGCGAACAGCCTCTGACGCTCGGGAACAGCGACGGGCGGCCCCCGGTGCCCAGGCTATGCAGCGGGCGGTCCCTGGTGCTCGGACTCGGCTGCGGGCGGTCCCTGGTGCTCAGACTCGGCAGCGGGCGGCCCCTGGTACTCCGGCTCGACGAAGAGCGACCCCTGGTGCTCGGAACAATCCAGATGTTCAGCACGTCTTTCTGTTAGCATCCGCTCGTTCTTCCCCGGGAGATCGGCTACGCGGGAGAAAATGCGGAGAAGATTGCGTACACCGGTCCGCTGGATGAAAACGTTTCCACGGATACGGAACCTGCGTAGGGATAAATGCTCAGCGCTGTATCGTGGTTGAGCGCGGAAGGAGAGTTCAGAGACACCGGGCATAAAAACAAAACAGGGTTTATTATTAAAAATGGTGTAGGGACACCAACAGAAAGGGGGGAACAAAACAAACGAACTAACATCGGGATGTACCGCATACAAAGACGTGCATAGGGGAGAGGGAATACAGAAACTAAATACAAAAACACCCAATCATGTGCACAAAAACAAATCAATCACCCAACGAAGACAATGAGTACATTAATGAGGCACAGGTGCCCAAGGCACCTGTGACAGTTATATGTTTTTTTTTATATATTGTACAGAATATACAACCCTAGATCCAAGAGCTAAGATGCTTTGTAAAATACACAATTATTTACAAATTTCATTTTATTGTCAATAGAACATTAACAACATATCAAATCTTTAAACAGACATTAAACAATTTTAATGCTACATCCAAAAAATGCAGGGCTGATTACATAAATATAAAGCATGGTCTGAATTTCATTGTCAGCAGTTTCAGTGCATTTTTTTTTCAACATTTGTGACTCACCTGACCTTCGGCAGTGTCCTTCCCAAACAATTTGCAAATGTTTGCACCTTAATACACAAAATGGTTAAGCAGCATAACAGCAGGTGGAACCAAAAAAAAATATATATATATATATATATATATATATATATATATATATATATATATATATATATATATATATATATATATATATATATATTTATGCAGTCAGATCAAAACATCACTGAGATTTGTGGCTGAATCAGACAAGATAACCCTCTTTTTTAAGTCAATATAAGGACATGGATTTTGTGTTTTAAAGCTAACAGAAGTACTTTTAACACTTATTTAATTTTTTGCATGTCGACTTACTTTAGCATGCTGTGCCATGTAACAACAAGAACATCAGTTTTATCAGAATTTAGAAGCATGAATATATCGAGATATTTGATAACAATTAGATTTTAAGGATTGCCATAACAATCAAATTTTAAAATTATATGTATGTTATTCTGTTTCAATAATAGTTGCTTTTCACACAGCCATGAAAGCCAAAACTTTCACATATGGAACAATATAATAACAATATTTAATAAAATTGTTGATTGTCCTTGATAAGTGCAAAAGAAATTTAGAACTAAAATATAAGCAATAATTACCTTTTGATATAAATGTACCCACCATACAGTACATGTGTGACATTAACAAAATGTAATATATTGTATTTTAGGAAAAAAGCTTTGCCCTAAGAAATCTTTTTTAGCACATTTACATTTTTCTCTGTTGTGTAACATTATATTGTAACAGGCAGCGGAAGCAATTTCATGCTCCAGAAGACATGATGTATAAACAAAATAGATTCTGATATCCTCATGAAAGCCACAAAGGATAGAGAAGATGATCTGCTAAACTCAATTCTTCGGGGTTGACGTGAAAGTATTGCATATATTGCTGCACTGCACCGGTTGGTGCATGCATGACATCTGAACATGCTTTGTAATACCTCTAAATATATAATGGAGTTTCAGAATGGAAATATGCAAATGCAAAGACTTTGATAAGACAGCACAGATTTCATTGGGACCTTAAGACCTGACAAAGCAAGAGTGGATCACTTTTGCACAGGCTGTGCCATGGTATTTTGCATTATCCAAATGTACTGAATGTGAATGTGTATTTACATCATATATTTGAGAGGAACAAGTAAGTAAGGCCAATGACATAAAAGCATGACATAAAAGAGAAATCTCACGTAATGTGCCACACAGAAAAGAGAGTGCCATGTGCTCAGAAATAGAAGGAAATGTTTGATCAGCATGACAGTCCCATCAGGACTCTTGCAGACACTATGTGTGAAAAAGACTTTAACTTAGCATGTCTAACAAGAATTTGGATAATTGAGCTTTTATAGATTATGCCTAGCTCAGTATGCCTTTTAACAAAATATTTCTGCTTCACCATTTGAATATACACTATCTAAACAAAAGTAATGATACTTACTTCTTAATCATTTAAATTAGGTTAGTAATTACATCCCAGGCCAACAAATGTTTAAATCAAGCACCTTCTTATGTATTTTGGGCAACTGTAGAGTTTGTGAAAATAGTTTCGGAAAAGTATTGTTTTGTTTCAGGTTGACTGTACTCCAGTGCACAAAGCAAGGGCATGTTTTTGAGTTTTTTGTTCAAGTAAAATATTATTTACATTGTTTTCACAATATTATAATAAGTATGTATGAGGCGGCACGGTGGCTTAGTGGTTAGCATGTTCGCCTCTCAGCATTAGGGATTCCCGGTTCTCCCCGTGTCGGCGTGGGTTTCCTCAGAGTTCTCCGGTTTCCTCCCACGGTCCAAAAACATGGATCAAGTCAATTGAGTTCTCCAAATTGTCCCATATAGAGTGTGTTTGTGTGAGTGAGGGTGTGCCCAGCGATAGATTGGCGCCCTGTCCTGGTTGTATCTGCCTATCGCCCGAAACGTTCTCTCCTGGATAGGCATTGGGGACCCCCCCCCCCCGACCCTAATATAGGATAAAGCGTAAGATAATGGATGGCTGGAGTATGTATGTGTATGAAGTATGAATGTAGGTGTTCAGTCAATATATGATAGATAGATGGGACAACACTGACAATATAAAACTTTGACACAATGTAAAGTAGTCATTGTACAGCTTGTATTACAATGTAAAGAGTATAACAGTGCCATTAAAATAGCCAAATTATGCACAAAGTTTAAATTTTTTGTGTGGTCACCATTTTTTTCCAGCACTACTTCATTCTCTTGGGCATGGTGAAGTCTCACTAGAGCTTTACAGGTTGCCACAGAAGTTTTACACTTCCTTGATGACATTACGGAGCTGGTGGATGTAATAAGACCTTGCACTCCTCCACCTTCTATTTGAGGATGCCTCACAGATGTTTAACAGGGTTAAGGTCTGGAAGTGGTGGTCTTGGTAGGGTGTTTGGGGCTGTTATAATGGAACACTGCCCTGCAGCCCAGTTTCTAAAGGGAGGGGATCTTGCTCTAAATGGCTTTTTTTATTCTTACAACCTAGGACCCTTTAAAGTTTAGATTTAATATTTTTTATTAAAATGGGTATGTAAAACCATAAAATTCAAAGTATTGACTGTATTATGAATCTGTTTTTCTAAAGCTACAGTCTTCATCTAAAACTTTAAAGCTTTGATCGGTTTATGAGGTGTTCACAGCTGTTCATTTTATATCAATTGCTGCAGCACCAAACAAACTAATACATTCTAAACTGATATATTTGTCTGATGTCCTTGATAAAACTTGCAACACATGTTTCTGATTACATTATTTTATTTTTACACACACTTAGGTGATACAACTATCTTATAAGCACTTGCAGAGTGTCTAATAATAATTACTACTGTTTTTGTGTTTGTGTGTGTATCTGCATACATGTGTCCTTGTGTCTAATATTCTACACTCACATTGCATTTTGTGTATCATGTCACAATGTAGGCTTATTGGTTAGCACGTTCACCTCTCAGCACTAGGGATTCCTGGTTCGAATCCCCATCTAGGTGGAGTTTCCATGTTCTCCCCATGTCTGCGTGGGTTTCCTCCGGGTTCTCCGGTTTCCTCCCACAGTCCAAAAACATGGATCAAGTCAATTGAGTTCTCCAAATAGCCCCATATAGAGTGTCTGTGTGAGTGAGTGTGTGCCCAGTGATAGATTGGCGCCCTGTCCTGGGTGTGTCTGCCAGGCGCCCGAAATTTTCTCCCCTGGATGGGCATGGGGAACCCCACCGTGACCCAAATATAGGATAAAGCGGAAGATAATGAATAAATGAATGTCACAATGTAAGAAAGAAAATGTTCAGGTGAATTGATTTTTAAAGGTTATTATCAGTTATTGCTGAGGTTAAGGTGAAGTGAATGGAAGTCTTTACCAAATCTTGCAACTGCATATAAATGAACTTTTGCATCTGCATGTCCTGTAGGCAAAATAAAGGTTTTAATACCAAATTTAATTTGCAGTTTGAAAATGTAGCATATGAAACCATATTACATTCACAGTAAATAATGTATGGTTTTAGTATTTGCTTGGCATATGTATTCTTAAACACTGCCAATTATGTGGCTTGCCTGGGGAGACTGTTGAGACACTAATTACCTTAAATATGTCACAGGGTATCACATTGATGCTCTGCTCTACTGTCATTCAAAAACACAACCCAGAGTGTATGCGACACAATTAATCGGGTAATGATTTTAATGTTTCCTGGCCGATGATTAAATGTAATTGCCCTAATTGAAGATTTATTTCATGCCTCTACTGTTGATGTGAAAGTGACTAGACAGGATGGTCCCAGTGCTGTGAAGAACATTTAAAATCCTCAATTACCACACTATTATATGGCATTGACCTTTCGCTATTTTAATTTCATTATAGACATAATTGTAGTGTCCTGTCCTCTCAAAGTACAGTGCTCCAAAGCATTACTGCAAAGTTTCCCACACATAATATGCTTATTTATATTATTTCATGCTTATGTATGTGTGTATATATATATATATATATATATATATATATATATATATATATATATATATATATATATATATATATATATATATATATATATATATATATATATTCATTCATTCATTATCTCCCGCTTTATCCTCTATTAGGGTCGCAGTGGGGGTCCCCATGCCCATCCAGGGGAGAACGTCTCGGGCGCTGGGCAGATTTACCCAGGACAGGGCGCCAATCCATTGCTGGGCACACACTCACTCACACAGACACACTCTAAATGGGGCAATTTTGAGAATTTAATTAACTTGGCTTAGTGGTTAGCACATTCGCCTCTCAGCGCTAGGGATTCCCGGTTCAAATCCCCATCTGGGTGGAGTTTCCATGTTCTCCCCGTGTCTGTGTGGGTTTCCTCCGGGTTCTCCGGTTTCCTCCCACAGTCCAAAAACATGGATCAAGTTAATTGAATTCTCAAAAATTGCCCCATTTAGAGTATGTCTGTGTGAGTGAGTGTGTGCCCAGCGATGGATTGGCGCCCTGTCCTGGGTCTATCTGCCCAGCGCCCGAGACGTTCTCCCCTGGATGGGCATGGGGAACCCCACCGCGACCCTAGTAGAGGATAAGCGGGAGATAATGAATGAATGAATAATTAACTTGATCCATGTTTTTGGACTGTGGGAGGAAACCGGAGAACCTGGAGGAAACCCATGCAGACACGGGGAGAACATGGAAACTCCACCCAGATGGGGATTCGAACCGGGAATCCCTAGCGCCGAGAGGCGAATGTGCTAACCACTAAGCCACCGTGCCGCCCTATATCTATATCTATATATCTATACAGTGGGTTGCAAAAGTATTCATACCCCTTGAACTTTTCCATATTTTGTCACATTACAACCACAAACATAAATATATTTCACTGGAATTTAATGTGAAAGACCAACACAAAGTGGTATACAATTGTGAAGTGGAATGAAAGTTATACATGAATCAACAATTTTTTTACAAATAAAAAACTGAAAAGTGCGATGTGCAAAATTATTCAGCCCCC
>JAFMOD010000299.1:5853238-5880199 GCA_019802435.1 Corydoras maculifer | reverse complement strand
TATATATATATATATATATATATATATATATATATATATATATATATATATATATATATATACATATATATATATATTGCCTGTAACGTCCAAAACGCATCCATGAATCATGTCAGGATAGCAAAGACACACTGACACACCCCAAATTAAGCTGCAGGTTGCACGTTTCACAGCACGCTAAAGATTGCTAAAATAAAGCCCCTTGAGCTGCTTCCTCTTATAATTGCTTTCTGTGGTAATTGAAGTAACCGTGTGGATTTGTTTGGAAAACACACACACACACACACACACACACACACACACACACACACACACACACTCACTCACTCACTCACTCACTCACTCACACACACAGTCTTTTGACTTTATGATCTATAGAGAACATACATAAGCAAATAATATAACTGTGGTTTTTGATATAACTAGTGGTTTTTACCACTAGTATATTGTTTATTTGGTAGTGTGAGAAACATATTTCACTGACCACCTACTGTGTATGATGGAAGCATTAACAATGTATCATTAGGATGACATGTTATTAAAAGAACATTGATGTGTAATTAATTGTCATTTTCAATGGGTTTAAGTATGCTGCACTGGAGGAGGGTAATTGTTGTTGGCAGATAATATGTATGCGTGTCATTGCATTCAGTCTGGGCACATTACGAGACGGGCCTTTAATTTCTACTTCTAATGAGTGACTACATGTGCAGAACAATATCAGACGTCCTCACTAATTCTCTATCTCCAGTGTTCTTTTCCCCAGAGATAAGGCTAAGATTTAATTTTAAAATCATGGAAAAAGGTTCGCTTTTAATTGCAGCTTCACAGCAGTCTGCATGTGGGCTGTGTAAAGATTTAAGAAGTGTTTTGAGTGATATGGTTTTAGCTTTCATTTCATGCAGTAAGTCTAAAAATTACTTAAATATTGATTTCTTATTCTCTTGTCAGCCAGTTACCATCTCTGTGTGTCTTAATTAAATTTATTCCACAAAATAACAATTTAATTAAAACCAACTGTTTTTGTCAGCATGTTTTTGTTTTTGTTTTAGTATGCAAATACACCATCTATTAATCTTGCATTAACATATTATTTACCAGTTTTTTAAAGATTTTTGAAAGCCTTATGATACAAACATTATAATTGCCCTACCGAAAACAGCCTTGTCTATCACATTTATTTATTAAAAATATAAGTAAATTTTTTTCTCAAAGCTCATCCTGTTTTAAAGGTGATCATCAGAGATTAAAAGACATGAAGATTAAAGCATCTGATTATTTCAAATTTACAGAATGTCAAGACAAACTAAGGTGAATTTGATTTTCTGCACAGCAGTTTGGCACTTCCTTGTGAGTTCGGAACACAAACTGTCACTTTTTTGTAGCGAACACCTTCAGGCTAAAACCAATAACTGCTACTTCAGTGGGAATAGGAAATAAATAAACAATTAAACAAGAGAAAAATATTGACTAGCTGCCATGTGCATTTGTTGTGCTTGAATTACAGCTATATATAAAGTCGTGTACTGTACATGCATTAGATTTAAGTGATCTTAACATCCAAAATCATTCTAATTAATAAACATGTTTAACAAACCTGTATTAGTTTACAGACAAGTTTAGTCTCTATGTTACTAAAACCAGAACAGCTTAAAAATCTGATTAAAAATCTAATTTGTTCTTGAGTAGCATGGAAATACATTAGATGCTGTAGCCTTACAGCAAGTAAATTCAGGGCTTAATTCTCGGGAAGGTTGGATAAGGTGTGAAGCTGGAATGTTTCCTTTTACAGTCCAAAATGTGCTTGTAGGAAAATTGGCCATTTAAAATTTCCCTTAGTATAAATGTGCACTTGTGGCCATAGTCACATAAATAAATTATATAAAATTTATATATGGCTATAAAACAAACCAAAAATATAAACCTTATATTTAATATAACATTAAGTGGGGTGATTTTTCCAGCCATGTTGGCTTGGTGGTTAGCATGTTTGCATCTCAGCGCTAGGGATTCCCGGCTCGAATCCCAATCTGGGTGGAGTTTCCAAGTTGTCCGTGTGGGTTTCCTCCGGGTTCTCTGGTTTCCTCCTACAGTCCAAAGACATGAATCAGGGTCAATTGAATTCTCCAAATTACCCCATATAGTGTGTGTGTGTGTGTGTGTGTGTGTGTGTGTGTGTGTGTGTGTGAGTAGGTTTGTGCCCAGTGATAGATCGGTGCCCTGTCCTGGGTGTATCTGCCCAGCACCCAAAACATTCTCCCCTGGATGGGCATGAGGAACCCCACGACCCTTTGTAGAAAAAAGCAATCTTTATGCACAATGTCAATAAGATTTGCTATTGTCATGTTTTTTTGACAAAAGCAAATAAATAGTGCCATTCAGTGGAAAAATATTTATAGGAAATTTCCTTTACTCTGTACAACTGTGCTTGAAATTGTGTCCCATATTCAAGTGCAACAAAATGTGTGTTATGTTTTATTTTTATTGTCTGCAGCAGATTTGACCATATTAATGGCACATGCAAATGGATAATTTACTAGGTATATAAGATAAAGTACATAAAGTACATAGCATCTTTCTTTGCATCAATGTTTTACAATGAAAGTTTTACAATGTAAGAGCCTACAAAATAAGAAAAATGAATTAAGAAGACAAATAAGCTTTGCTTCAAAGACATTAATTGGTTATTAAGATTTACTTGGTGATTAACATAAAATGATGCTTATGAGCTATAAAATTTGCCCATAGGATTCCTCTGCAGTGCAATTACATCACATTAGAAAGAGATTATGTATTCTTTATGGACATTACAAAGAGGCATTTGAAAGAAGTGAATGTGTGTGTGTGTGTGTGTGTGTGTGTGTAATATTCTAAAATGTATCAAGTTACACAACAAAGTACAAAATGCCTAGAGTCCCTCCTACAGGATTCATATAAAATGAGCTCTGTGTTGACAAATGACAAAATGCAGAAATGGTGTGTGTAAAATGAAATCCAATCTTACTGCTTCCACAGAAATCATAATGGCAAGCAGAAAAATTATAATAAATTTACTTTGAAAAAAATGTTGCTGTCCATAAATCTGGGAAACATTACAAAGCCATTTCCAAGTCTCTTATTTCAAATCATGACTGAAAAATATTAAGTACAGTTAATAACTAAGTGATTTCAGTAAATTCTTCCAAAGATCAAACAAATTAATGCTTAGAGAAGCTGATTAAAATTGGTTCATACAACAGGATGGTAATTCACGCTAGAAAATCTACAACAAAATGGCTGAAAAAGAAAAGGATTAAGGTGCTGCAATGGTCTGTTCAAAAGTCCAGAATCGATTGCTGTGGCAAGACTTTGAGAGAGCTGATGAACCGGTGCCTTCAAATGTCAATAAACTAAAGCAATGTTGTATAAAAAAACAAAAACACAGCTAAAGGAAATCATAGTTACAACTAAATCCTGTTATCCTCCTTTGTGTATAGAAAGAAAAAAAAATAGTGCTGGATGTCACTGTTACATAGCTGTTCGTCTTGTCTTCTGCCATTTAGCACACACTTTTAACCAAAGCCACATACAAATGTGACAACACAAGTCAGTAGTTAAGGAAAAATCCATCTATTCTGTACAATTTTCAAACCTGATCATTATCCTATCATGCATTCCCACCTTCTTTTCTTATTTTATTATTATTTTTAACCACCTTCCTGGTAGGCAGCTGGGTGATTAACAGTTCCTGAAAGCTCTGAAATCACATCCCTTGTGATTAAATTCTGACCAATGGTTCTGTGCTGGTGTCGTGTGTGAAAAGTGGAAAGGTCCTGCAGTACAGTCTGTATACTCTGTCTGCGCCTCTTGCAGCATTTGGATTAGTTGATGCTGGTTAGTGCATGCGGCACCTTTAAGGCACCCTAATGCGGCGTCTGCTCTTACATCCCCCTCGAGAATACTATACTTTTAAACAATGTCTCAGTGCTCAGTCAAGACCACAATTTCTATCTAAGCATTGAGTCTTACTGCATGAGGGTGAGGACAATGATGAAAAGGCTTGCCATAATGAATGGTGATAAAGGAACTAGGGTATAGGCTATTAAATAGACTAGCAGAAATTAGGAAGCATGTGGCATTTAGAAACACTGAGATAAAACTTGACCTGTGTTGGAGAAATCAGGTCAGAGAAATTGATGTAAATGTTGAATTTAAACACGGTGTTGAATTTGAACAAAATTCATATCAGTAATTTACATAGATAAGATAAACACGTGGGTGGCACGGTTCGCTTCTCCGCGCTAGGGATTCCCGGTTCGAGTCCCAATCTGGGTGGAGTTTCCATGTTCTCTCCGTGTCCGCGTGGGTTTCCTCCGGGTTCTCCGGTTTCCTTTCACAGTCCAAAAACATGGATCAAGTCAATTGAGTTCTCCAAATTGCCCCATATAGAGTGTGTATGTGTGCGTGTCTGAGTGAGAGTGTGCCCAGCGATGGATTGGCACCCTGTCCTGGATGTATCTGCCCAGCGCCCAAACGTTCTCCCCTGGATGGGCATGGGGAACCACACCGCGACCCTACTAGAGGATAAAGCGGGAGATAATGGATAGATGGATAAACACGCTTTACAATTTAAGTTGTCTATTTTTAATTTGTCATTTATCTACGGTATTCAGGTGGCATGCTGACAGTTAGGCTTAGGAGTTTGTCCTTGTTGAATGCTGAAATAGACCCACTAGAGTTTATGCAGTGGGTTGTTTGAAGTGGGGCGTAAGTACTGGTTTTATCCTCATTGATAAAACATCTTCATGTGCTATAGTCAACTCTGGGGCAGCTTTGATTAACTGGAGCAGAATGAGCTGACATGCATGAGAGCAGGTTTTAAGTGCCTCTAGCAGGGAATCCTTATTGATCTGAACTGAAATTAAAAGTCTTCCTGAATTCTAAATCTGACAGGATGAGCAACCAGAGGGACAAATGGCAGTAAAAATGGCTTAAAAGGAATTTTGGTTTTCACATTGCAGAGATAAACATAGTGCCCTGAAAATCTGCCAGTGTCTTATGTTATTACTGCAAATTTAGTAGCAGCAAATGTGTAATGCTTTGTGTGAGAGACGGTGGCAGTGGAAGTGGATAAAAGCTTTTTGTTACTCATGGCAGCATGGTAGCTTAATGGTTAGCACGTTCGCCTCTCAGCGCTCAGGATCCTGGTTTGAATCCTGATCTAGATTGGAAACCCCATTCTCCCCGTGTCTGAATGGGTTTTCTCCAGATTCCATCCACAGTCGAAAAACATTGATTCAAGGTAACTTGGCTTAGAAACTCGACGGCAATCCACTACCACTAGTCATGGTGCTCAGGTCGTCCATGGCATCAATAATGTAGCATTCTCTTACTACCAATGCAACCATATTAATATTTTTCTGCATTATATATGTATTTTATATACTGTAGAATATAGAATTTTCTGGGCGCTGGGCAGATACACCCTAGACAGGGCGCCAATCTATTACTGGGCACACACTCACTCACACAGACACACACACAAACACACTCTATATGGGGCAAATTTGGAGAATTCAATTAACCTTGATTCATGTTCTTGGACCGTGGGAGGAAACCGGAGAACCTAAAGGAAACCCACGAGGACAGTAGGAGAACATTGAGATTGGCATTTGAACCGGGAACCACTAGCGCTGAGAAGCAAATGTGCTAACCACCAAGCCACCGCGCCGCCCAGATAATTATTCATTCATTCATTCATTCATTCATTCATTATCTTCCGCTTTATCCTATATTAGGGTCACGGTGGGATTCCCCATGCCCATCCAGGGGAGAACGTTTCGGGCGCTGGCAGATACACCCAGGACAGGGCGCCAATCTATCGCTGGGGACACACTCACTCACACAGACACACTCTATATGGGGCAATTTGGAGAACTCAATTGACTTGATCCATTTTTTTGGACTGTGGGAGGAAACCGAAGAACCCGGAGGAAACCCACGCAGACACGGGGAGAACTCCACCCAGATGGGGATTCGAATCGGCAATCCCTAGTGCTGAGAGGTGAACGTGCTAACCACTAAGCCACCATGCCGCCGATAATTATTCAGTACATACAAATTTATTTGAACTAAGATAATGTGGGTAAATTTAGAACTAACTATTCATCTCCAAATTTGGTTAATGCAAAGACCTCCCTTGTTCACCAGGCCCCAAAAAGACAGACTTAATGTTATTTCAACTGGGCATTCATACAACAGAAATGAAAATATTAAATAATAAATAAATGTATTTATAAAATACTTTAAAATCATTGACAGAACTGATATAATATTATTAATAAATAATTATGAATTTAACTAATAAAAAAATACATTAATAATCTTTTTTATTTGTATGCAATTCCAAAGTGCTTAAAATACTTTTTTTTTACAAGTATGCAACTAAAGTCATTCCACAAAATAGAACACAAAATGTTTTGTGATAATGCATGTTTTCAACACCTTCACACGCTGAATAATGCCACTGTGTCAGTGATTATCTTTGCCAAGTCAAGAGTGGAATGCAGATGTCTCCTCCAGCTGCTGATTATTCACCAGAGTCACCACTCATCTGCCTGTCAACGCACTCCAGTTCTTAGGGTCAATTACAATAACCATTTTAACAACCCTTTATATAATGAAGGGTATTCATACATCATCTTCTCTTCCCTCTACAGTACATATTTACATTAAATTAAGTATAGTAGTTTTCTTTATGAAAAGCTTGATTCGTTTTTTTTTTAGACACCATTGTCACTAAGCAAAGTACAGGTACAAAGACAATTATATGTTCACACTGCCTAAGATGTTTTTTTTTTACCATTAAATATACATTATTTATTTATTTATTTATTACATTTATAATGATGGAACAAAACAAAACATGTCTGGAAAAAAGGTAATAGTTTTTGTTTTTTAAATTTCATTAATTTTATTTAATTTTAATATATATGTATTTTTTTTCCAAATGATACTAATCAGAAAAAAAATTATGATAATTTGGCAAGAATTAGAAAATCATCAAAAATTTAATATTAGATAAAAAGTATAACATAATTTAGGCAGGGGTGTCAAATCGTTTGTAAAAGTTTGTATATACTGCATATTGTAGAATATATATATATATATATATATATATATATATATATATATATATAATATTTATAATATAATATATATATATATATATAATATTTTAAACAATAAAAATTTATACATATGCTGTGATGTACCATCATGAAAAAACCTACTTTGCTGTGTTTTGTTTGATATAATTTTTTTGTTTGAAAAAATACTAATTAAATTAATCAATTAAACATTGATAAATGACACAAAATGCAAAGGTAGCATTAAAAATTCATTACTGTCTTCTTGTGAATTATGTGGTTAAGAAAGAGTCAGTAATCTCTTAATTAATTGACTATCCTCAGATGTGTTCACTTATACCAGGGGTGCACAATACATCGATTGCGATCGCAGGGGTGTTGGGTAGATCGCGATGGAGGTTTAAAAAAAGAAGCGCTCATCAGCGCGTATCACGTGTAGGCGCTTTATTGCAGCACAGTATCTGAAGCACATATCTACACACACACGCGCGCACATTTTATCAAACACAACATGATTCATTCTGAATCGCAATCTCTATCGCTGTGCAAGCGAGCCGTCTGCTCTCCTCTCCCCCATCTCTTTTGCTGTTCCCAAATCCTGCACGTGGCCATGCCGCCGTGCCTAAATCCGAAGCACTGCCTCGCGAATCATCTACGTTAGATAGTTTCTGTTTGTGTTTTTGCACTTAATTTGACTGACAAGATGAGTGAAGGACTTTGCCCCCAAAATACTTAAAATGCCACTTTCATTTAGAGTTGGAAGATGAATATTTTTTTACAATGTCAAACTCAAAATGCATTTGCTCGATTTGCCAAGTAGCCATTGCACTTTCAAAGAAGTTCCATCCATCCATTGTCTTCCACTTTATCCTCTATTAGGGTCGCATGGGTTCCACATGCCCATCCAGGGGAGAATGTTTCGGGCGCTGGGCAGATACACCCAGTCTATCCATGGGCACACAGACACACAAACACACTCACTATATATGGGGCAGTTTCAAGAATTCAGTTGACCTTCATCCATGTTTTTGGACTGTGGGAGGAGACATGGGGAGAACATGGAAACTCCACCCAGATCGGAATTCTAACCTGGAATCCCTAGTTCTGAGAGGTGAACATGCTAACCACTAAAGTGGCACGGTAGCCCACCAAAGAAGTTCCAATGTCATTTGCTGGAATGTGTTTAATAAAAGAACAATATCTGTGAAAATGGCAATCTGAAAAAAAATTGTATTTTTAAATTAGGTAGATCTCGATGATCTGTCCAGTGAAAAAATAGATCTCGGACCAGAAAAGTGTGGGCACCCCTGACTTATACTGTATATAAGCAGAAATTTCAGCAGTTTAATGTTTATTTAGTCAAGATGTTTGTTAATTTAATGCCAAAGCAGAAAGCCAGGGTAGAAAGCTCAGCACTAGATAAGCATTTCCAGCTGTCAATGAATTAAAGAAGAAAGATAATTTACAAGTGTAATTTTACACTTGACTGACATATGGACGTACCAGCAAATTTAAACAAAAATCAGGACTATGCAAACATCAAAGAAAAAACAAAACAAAACAAGTGCTACAACAGTGCGTAAAAATTTGTGAACCCTTTTTTAAAATTATGTATACATTTTGGGCTTGTTTTGATGCATTATTCCAAGTTGAGTTGCTAGACTAATCAACTAAAACCCAACTGAAATGCTGTGGTCAAGCACTGCATTTCAGATTTTGTCTTTACCATTTTAGCTTGTTAAATAAATAATAACATGACATAATTAGCCATTTGTTCACCTAATCTAGTATTTACTTAATTTTTAAGATTTTTACGTCTAGGGCTTTCACATGGTTTGGTCTAATATTTTCAGATTCTATGTTTACTTTCAAATACAGTCAAAATCCGAAGCATCGGCTTTTTGTGTTATATCTGCAACTTGTTTTATTGTTTCAGTAACTAAATTATTTTAACCTAACCCATATATTATTAAGACTCTAATTTTGCTTTCCCTTCAGTAGTGGTTAGTTATATTTTAAGCATTAGACAAACACTTTCCCCTAGCTATCTCCTTCAGACATAGTATATAATAGCCTTTCATTAAATCAATGACTCTGCCAGCTTCAACAAAGACTGCTGAGCATCTGAGTGATTGGAGGTCCCAGTGTGCATTGTGGACCACTTGAGTCAACATGCTATAAATGGAGAGGCATCACCTGTCTGGTCAGGAAGCTCCTTAATGAGCATTTTTAAAGTGCCATTCTAAGACACCACATCGACCTGTTCACATTGATGAAATCAGTCTGCTGGGCTTCTCTGATGGAGAAAAACACAAACCCCAACAGCTTGCTGTCACCAGATAAAGAGAAACAGAAGCAGGTCCTTGATTTTATCAGAAGGGCAGAAGAATCAATGTTACTGCTGAAACTATAGCTTCACTTAAACATGTGTGGTGAATCTGTGTAAAAAACATAGGAAATATTACTTTTTATTACTGGCTAATGTAATGATGTTCATTAGCTTAAATTCATCAAATAGCTCATTTGGATAATTACAAATAATGTAAATAATGCATTTAATACAGATAGATTTTGACATGCATCCAGCATGAACAGAATCTACACCTCGCTCTGGCATGCCGATTGGAATACAGGGAAGAAGGGACTCCAAGGGAGTCAGGGAAAAGAAAAGATACATAAACACAGTCCTGCCAGTCACAGATTCATTACTGACCAGCACACAGCCTGGACTAACATGGCCAGCAAGTTCAGGCACACTAATGTGACAGTCAGGTTCAGGCACACTGATGAAGCAAACTAATTCTGGTACACTGACTGGTTACAAAAAACACAGGAATGCTAATGAAGCAGATGATCTAAACATAAATTTACACTCAAGAACACAGGATGTAATGATGAGGAATTTGGCTCCTAATTTATTATCTTTAGCCTTATATTTTAGCCTAATTTGGCAAATATGAATGCTTATATATATATGCTGATATACCCTTCCCTCTTAAAGTCGTTACCTTTGAGCATAACATCAGCATGGGACCAATCAGTTTCATATAGCACTGACAGTATGCTTTTAGCCATTTGACCTTTAATGGGTGGATTTATATTAGTTAAATCCTAGTGAAGAAGAAGAATACTTTTTTGTTTGATAGATCATTTTCACGAATGGATTCCTTGCAAACATGTTGATTGGCGTGAGAAGTAAAACCGTGCAGCCAGGAGCAGCAAAAAATAGACTCAAAAAGCTAATTATCAACAATCTTGGATTTATGTTTAATAAATCCAATGAAAAAAACTGGCATTTAAAAAGAAAAGCTGATTTCAGATTTTGGCTTTACCATTTTAGCTTGTTAAATAAATTATAACATGACATAATTAATCATTTGTTCACCTAATCTTGTATTTACTTAATTTTTAAGATTTTTAACATCTAGGGCTTTCACATGGTTTGGTCTAATATTTTCATTCTATGTTTACTTTCAAATACAGTCAAAATCCGAAGCATTAGCTTTTTGTGTTATATCTGCAACTTATTTTATTGTTTCAGTAAATAAATTATTTTAACCTAACCCATATATTATTAAGACTCTAGACTCTAAAAGCTAATTATCAACAATCTTGGATTTATGTTTAATAAATCCAATAAAAATAACTGGCATTTAAAAAGAAAAGCTGACCCTCTAGATGATATAGATGGAACTATATCATCACATCTCATCTTTCGTTTAATCCTATTCTAATGATAAACTCATACTCAATATATAGGGACAATAGAACAGCCAATTCACCTTGAATCCATGCTTTTGGCCTGTAAAAGAAAACTGGAGAACCCAGGGGAAATCCATGTGAATACGAGACGGAACATATAAACTCCACCCAGATTGGAATATGAACCTGGATTCCCAGGACAGAGAAGCAAACAGGTTAACTACTAAGCCACCGTGCTGCCCTGGGCTGGAACTATGTGCCGTCTGTTCTGTGGAACACAGTTATTTCCAAAGAATTGGTGTAGACAGTAAGCTGTCAAAGATGTTTAATGGATGAGTAAGATTAAATAAATTATCAAGATTGGTTATTCACTTGCCTTGTATAAACTAAATTGCCTCTGGCTCCTTTGAATTTACTAAAATGTACAGCTGGAGCTCATTTGTAAATATATTTAACATCAATATGTTTTCGGTGAAGATAACTATTTGATTCTTTTATTTTATAGTGTAGTCGAACACTATTAGAGAAGCTATTTTGATTTATTTCTGGCTGTAATTACATCGGATGCTAAATGTGCTTTATTGATTCAATTAAGTATGTGGCATTCTATCCAGATATGTGTTTCATGCCGTCAGTTTTCTTCACATTTTTAGATTATAATGAAAAACTTTTTAAACATTTTTAAAAAGTGGTGGTTGGAGAAGTTATACATTTATTATTAATACATTTATAAAGAGATTTAGTTTAAATTACTTCATGTACAATTTTACATACAGGGACAGGGATCTCTATATAAACTCACCGGCTACTTTATGAAGTACATCTTGCTAATAAAAGGTTTGTCCAACTTTAGCTTTCAGAACTGCTTTAATTTGTCATTGCATACTTTTAACAAGTTTTTTAACAAAGTGATTTCCATTCATATTAACATGATAGCATCACACAGTTGGTTCAAATTTGTTGGCTGCACATCTATGATGCAAATTCCCAGGCCACCTTATCTCAAATGCGCTCTATTGGATCGGGATCTAGTGGAATCAATTAAGGTACAGTGATCAATGTTCAAGAAATCCGTTTGAGAAGATATGAGCTTTCTGACATGGTGCATTATACTGCTGGATATGGACGGTAAAAGATGGGTAAAATGTTGTCCTAAAAAGAATGGACATGGTTAGCAACAAGGTAGGCTGTGGCATTTAATATATCTCTCCATTACATCACCAGCACCAGTCTGAACTGTTGATACAACACAAGATTCATGCCTTCATTTTGTTGATGCCAAATTGTAGTAAACTTTAGAGTGTATCTGTGTGTCTTTTGGCTATTGAGGACACGTGATGAAACTAGACGGTTGCTGCTCAAAGGTCAGGATGTCGCCTTGAAAGCACAAAATGTGCACTTCTGGTATGTCCGTTCCATGCGTCCAAGATACATCAGACAGATGACACTAAATTCACCCCCACCCCCAGAACCCCTTAAACTAGTTGATCTAGACAAAAGCAGAACTAAGGGATGGCTATAGAATAAATAGAAGCAGCAACCTGTCACGCATACACACACCCACTGTTACACCTGCTCCAGTTCCATCCAATCACCGCTTACACTCTCCTGATTACCAGGTCCAGGTGCGCCTCATCAGCGGCAGCCTCCATTTAAGCTGGCGTCCCAGACTCACCAATGCAGAGTTTTTGGTTTGGTTTGGTTACGTTCATGCATTGTTGGTTTGGTCTGAGTACACAGCTTGCGCCCCGTACCCGTTGCTTGTTTCTACGCCTGAGCGATCCAGTTTTGCCCGTTGCTCTCTTCTAGGACGCTTGACCTGGAAAAACGTGAGAGGCTTCGGAACTTTGACTCCGGCGTGCCCTCCTCCCCACGTTCCTCGTTGTCTCCTCTTCGGTTCTCCAGGGGATTCCGCAGACCGGTGACATCATTGCCTTACGTCGTGTGACTTTGTTCGCAATCAAGACTACTTTGCTTTGAACATTCAAGCTTCCTTCGATTCCTCCGGTAGCATGACATAAACCTCTGCCTAACAACTACCAGGAGCTGCTGGGATGGACCCGACCGAGGATGCCCTGCATGCGCAGGGAAGCGCTCTGATGGAGCTCCAGGACAGCCTCCGTGAGGTGATTCGGGCCATACAAACAATAATGGATCGACTTACCGAGTTGGAACGTGGCAGTTCCGGATCCAAAGCTGCAGCGTCCCCATCGCAGCAATCTCCATACCCGGCGGACACCGACATGCCCCCCTCCACTCGCGGTTACAGTCTCTCAGAGCCTGAGCGCTTCGACCGAAGTCCAGAGAAATAACGTCTGTTCCTGATGCAGTGCGCTCACTACTCTCGCTGCCACCAAAGATCCAGCAAGGACAGGATCTCACTGGTCATCTCACGGCTAACGGGCAGAGAGTGCGAGTGGGCAACCGCCATCTGGGAGGCACAGGGTCCAGAGTGCCAGTCACAACATTGCGGCTTGAGACCTGTTCACCGAGGCTCCCCGCTGCGCACCTCGCCTATGGTTTCGGTGAGGGTTTCGGGTGTTGCATCTCACGACCGTTGCACCTTAGCTCTGTTTTATTTTTCAAGGGGAACTCAGTACATGCTTCAGCACTGGTGGACTCCGGGTCTGATGGGAACTTCATTGACCGGAAGTTCTGCCGCCGATGGGGGATTCCTGAGAAGTCCCTCGAGACCTCCATCCAGGTCCAAGCAGTCGATGGCAGTCCACTTCCCTCGGGGTGGTCAAGAGCATTACACCCACTTTAGGGTTAGAAATTGAGCGAAGTAATTTTGAGAAAATCAAATTCCTGATTGTCTAATCACCTTCTACTCCCATCGTTTTAGGTTTGCCTTGGCTGCTGCGGCATGACCCCACGATCTCCTGGACACAGTTGTGGATTCGGTTATGGTCATCCAACTGCCGACGGGAGTGCCTTCAACATCCCCCCCCCCCCCGTCGCTCTTCCACGCAGTTGACCCCTACGGCCGTGCCCACTCAGGTTGTCCCTGTAGTTGCGCACACTCAGGTTATACCTACGGTCGTGCCCTCTCAGGTTTCCCCTGCAGTTGCGCTCACTCTGGTTGGTCCCTATGGTCACGCCCTCTCTGGTCTCGCCACCTTCGACCCCTTTTAGGAGCCTCAGCCGGGGGTCCACCGGGATCACACTGACCACCACGCTCCACGTCCCAGAGGTCGTCTGCCCCGATGGGCAAACAGACTAGGTCTTAACGAGGGTCTTCTCAGGGTGAGCTGCCTTTATCTGGTGGGGGTAATGTCACGCATACACACACCCACTGTTACACGTCGTCCCGTACCCTCCAGTGCAGAGGTTTTTGGTTTTGGTCTGGTTACGTTCATGCATTGTTGGTTTGGTCTGAGTACACGGCTCGCACCCCGTACCTGTTGCTCGTTTCTGCGCCTGAGCGATCTGGTTTTGCCCGTTGCTCTCCTCTAGGACGCTTCACCTGGAAATACGTGAGAGGCTTCGGAACTCCGACTCTGGTGTGCCCTTCTCACCGTCTCCTCTTCGGTTCTCAAGAGGATTCCGCAGACGGTGACGTCATTGCCTTACATCATGTGACTTTGTTCTCATTTTGGAGCTATACCTCTTATGCTTTATTGAAAGCAATAAAGACTGCTTTGCTTTGAACATTCACGGTTCCTTCGATTCCGGTAGCGTGACACAACCAAACTTTGGGGCTCTGTTTTGGAGAGGTTTTGTGCTGAGGTCAGAGCCGATCGCGATCTTGGGCTTGTTTTGGAAGAACACACTGCTTTCACTTGGTTTGTCGTAAATAAACCACTTAATTCGTATAATTCCGAAAGCAACTGCATTGTGGTTTTTGACGCCTTCAGAAAAGATACATAGAGGAAATTGATATTTGTTTCATAACATGTTTCATAAATATCCCAAATTTCAACACTAATAAATTAACATTAATATCAACATTGATTATAAATCAACATTGCCCCATATAGTGTGTGTGTGTGTGTGAGTGTGCTGAGCGACAGAAAGGTGCCTGTTCTGGGTGTATCTGCCCAGCGCCCAAAACGTTCTCTCCTGGATGGGGATGGTGACCCTAGCCAAGGATGAAGCAGAAGTTAATGGATGGATGAACTTAATTATTCATAGGGTTGTACAAATCTGCAACTCACTTTTTTCCAGGTTTGTGAGTCATCTATGGAGCTCTATTTTTAAAGATATATTTAATTCCTTTCCCTCACCAAAGTAAGCTTGTTTTCCAAATGGGTGAACATTGCATATACACAGTGTAGGAACAACTTGTGTAGATATGATATAGTTTCTGTCCAGTTATTCAGTTGCTGTTGTGTTGAAATAACTAACTAGGCTAATGTAAACATCATAGGTTGAGCACTTTTTACGATGTAATCCTTTTAACTAAATAACTCAGTACACTGTTCTTTAAAAGAGGTTTAATGGAGAATCCGATATAACTAGTTAATTCAACTTGAACATGCAGACAATTATAGATTTCTTTAAGTGTTTGAGAACTATGCTCTGGGTGTTAGCACTAATATGACAGCTATGACATTACACAGTATCTAAAGTGACCAACTAATGTAGTCCCTCTGGTGGCTAGCCATCTTGATGCCTTTTCCTGTGTTCTTTTTCTAGCACTATCCACTTGCTTTTCCTCTGATTACAGACAGGGAATACATGTGAGCTGCAGCCATGCATCCCTGCTGGAGAATGTGCCTGCATGGCCTCACATGGGATATATCTAATATTTTGACCATTTATGAGATGTATCTAGTATTTTCTATCAAATGTAAGCAATATATAGTATGTAATTGTTTGGTCGCTAATTAAATATGTTTAATATTTTGGCCACATATGAGATGTTTTTAATATTCTGTCCACGGCTCAAATGGTACAATGTAGTAATGTACTGTTGTAAAAAGCGCTATATAAATAAATAACTTGAACTTGAACTTGAACTCTAGCATTGGTTTAATGCTTCTGTTCTTTTACATTACTGTGAACATGGGTCTTGAGTAGATTTATAATGTTGTACCAATGAAAAAAAATACATTTATTACAGTCAATCTGATCGCTCAAAGATGCACAAACAATATGAATATGTATAGGTTCTATGATCCTTTGAAATTTGGTGGGTCCTCTAAAAAATGTAAAATAAAATATGAAAAAAGCTAATAGTAAAATTATAGTAAAAACAAGAAAATTAAGAACAGTAAATAGATTCCTACAAGCCATCTTAACTATAGAGATATCTCCCTCTGTGTCAATAAAATTTTGGACCCATGCCCCTGGGCATTTACATACTGTATTTTTATGTGAGATATGTCATATTTTTTACACTCCCAAGTTGGATGTAATATTTTTTACACCCATGAGATGTATTTCATATTTTGGCCACAGCTCAGCTGGTGTGTAACTGTTGTTAGTTTTTTTTTTTTTTTTTTTTTTTTAATTAACAAATACAATATCAATAAGATGTAGAAAATGAAGAACAAAGGATTTGTACATTACTTTGCATGAAAGCATTTGCTACATGACTGAATGTAAATATTAATGTTGCAATTAGAAAACCAACATTAATAAAAAGGTAAAGTTCTTGAATACATGTTGAAATCTTGGGTGTAATTGCCCCTAGGCCTTACATAGGGGCAATTGATTTGTTATTTTTGCTTACGTATGTTCCATTTCCAATGCCATGAACTTTGTCTCTGCAGTGGATTTATGGGAATTTTTATATGAAAAAACACTGAATGGTGGCCACAAATTGGATGGTGTATATTAGTCCAATATTTTTGCGGTGTGTTTTAATTTTAGAGTGGGTGCATGTTTGTACATTTATGTTTGTGTGTGTGAGCGGGGGTATTTTGGGGGAGGATTTCCCATACTTTTGGACACATGTCTCTAGGTGTCACTATGATGTACAACACATGATCACTTTTTAAAATGGTGAGCCTTTTATAAATGTAACCTTCTTTCAATATTACAGCTACCTTCAGTACTTTATTACCATCTGTGAATCACGTAGTGTACTTAGTACTGCGAAATACCAGAATAATCTGCACTCACAGCATTCAACACTACATTTCCTAATATAATCGAAACCTTACATGAATTTGAGTTACTGAAACCTGTGTAACAACAAGCCAAAGTCAGAGTAGGAGAAAAAGCATGTAGGACAGATGGGATGGGAAAATTAGGAGGGATGAGAAATTAATGACTACCAACAAATGACGATTTAAACAGTGACATAGGGTAGATGCATGTGGAAGTGCCTACTCCAGCTGGCTAATGATCGCAAGAAGAATACTGATTATTTAGCACTTCCATTGCTGGGTTGTCTGTAGCAGACGCATAAAAACAGAGTTTTGTGATCAACAATAATAACCTGTGCATCTCTCTGAAACACAAATAATGATATTCAAGTGTCTGTGCTGAGAAAAAGTAGAAGGGAAAAAATTTTAGGTTTCCACATGAAAGTCGTCATGGAAACTGGACATAATAAATCATGAATGTCACAGGGTCATTCACCCCATATATCACCTAGAAATGCTTTTGTGTGATGGTATTCTCAGCTCCACAATACTAAAATTGTTACAGGCTCTATTTTTCCGGTCTTTGACATACTCTAGGAGTAACTACAGTGCAGATATCTAATTAAAATAGCAAGTGATAATCGACAAATGGTAGACTGTCACAAAACCACTTTTTGAATTTGCTGAAACTAAACCTGTCTCTTATTTGCCCATCAGCATTTCAATGGCAAGAAGCTTGATGGCAATTTTCATGTGGAGGAAATAAAAGCATGAGAGAAAAGCAATAACAAAGGCTGTTCACTGGAGCTTGCTATGAAAGCCCAAAACACACTAGCAGATTATGGGTTTGAGTCTGGCTGCCATTGTTCATTAAGCGTCGGGAGAAGGATAAGCCCTTGTGATTTCGCTAATGGCGACCCATCCTCTCTTGTTCTGCCTGTCCCCACACAACCCTTCATCCACACAAGTGGCCTTACTTGTTTTCAGCTTGTTTTCATGATTTAAGTTGCACCAGTTCCAATCTATTAAAGCTACCCTTATTAAGTATGCCTGCAGAATGTGATCCTTGGAAGCTAATATATGTATTAGAATATGAAAGCACTATATATGAATAATATAATATGACTGGTTTTGATCATTAGCCCATAACAATTATCCAAATACACACTGCTCTAGTGATTAATAATATCAGGTAAGATAGGTAGATAGGATAGGATATCTATAAGATAGGATATTAGTACCCACATGGTGCACAGAGTATTTATTAGCAATAATTAAACATAAGCATTAGTATTTTTATCCATATCGTCCCATCTTTTTAGGTCATGACTGAAAAAATCTTTCCTTTTTTACAATCAGAGATTCAGCAGTACATGAGCAGTCCATGAATACTGCATCCAAAGCTGTTAAAGTTATTAAGGTAAATATCTACAGATCCGGGGCGGCATGGGGGCTTAGTGGATAGCACGTTCGCCTCTCAGTGCCAGGGATTCCCGGTTCGAATACCCATCTGGGTGGAGTTTCCATGTTCTCCTCATGTTCGCATGGGTTTCCTCCGGGTTCTCCAGTTTTCTCCCACAGTCCAAAAACAAGGATCAAGTCAACTGAGTTCTCCAAATTGCCCCCTATAGAGTGTGCGTGTCTGTATGAGTAAGTGAGTGTGTGCCCAGCGATAGATTGGTGCTCTGTCCTGGGTGTATCTGCCAAGCGCCTGAAACGTTCTCCCCTGGATGGGCATGAGGAACCCCCGCATGACCCTAATATAGGATAAAGCAGAAAATAATGGATGGATGGTTGGATGGATGGATGTACAGATCCCTTCTGTGCTGTCAGATACTTATAATAACATTAATATTCTTTTCTCATCTTATCATCATGACCGCTCAATCCTATATTGAGCCTATATATCCTATATATACTGTCCCCATCCAGGAAAGAACGTTTCAGGCACTGGGCAGATACACTTAGGAAAGGTATTTGGTATAGGTACAAGTACCTATAGAGGTACTTATACACTATATCGTATTTTACTATTTAGATAGGGGCAATTTAGAACAGCTAAGTCACCTTAAATCCATAGTTTTGGCTGTGGAAAGAAACCGCAGAGCCCAAGAAATGAATAGAATGTGGACACTCCACCCGGATCAGTATTCAAACCTGGATCCCCAGCACTGAGAGACAAACATGCTAATCATTACACCACTATGTTTGGGACAAGATTATATAACCATTTAATTTTGCATGTTTTTGTGTTCTAAGTCAATACTGTTTCAATTGTGGTATACTGATATAATACTGAAGTTTCTCTGAGGAATGAAATGATATGTGCCAGTAAAACACAATCTGGGCATAGAAATACAACAACTTCTGACTGTAATGACTATAAAATGTTGCTTGGGGTGGATGTAAAATAAATAAATAAATGAAAGTAAAAACATATACACGCTGAGGCCTAGCAACACCTAGACTGAGCTTTATACTGTGTTTAAAATAAAGGTTAAAAAATCTGTCACTGGGCACACACTCACTTACACAAACACACACACACAAACACACTCTATATGGGGCAATTTGGAGAATTTAGTTGACCTTGATCCATGGTCACACGGACACGGGGAGAACATGGAAACTCCACCCAGATTGGGATTCCAACACTAAGCCACCGTGCCACCCCACATGCCAAGATTTCTTATCTAATTATTTATTTATTTATTTATTTAATGTTAGAGTAATGTGTGTGTGTGTGTGTGTGTGTGTGTGTGTCTGTGTGTGTGTGTCTGTGTGTGTGTGGACAAGGAAATACAACATATTTTCACGTCCAGTTGCTACATACCATATTGAAAATGTAAAATAAGATCCACAACCTGGGACAAAATAATTGCACATTAAATATTTCATTGTATTGCAATGAATAAAGAAATGTACAGAAACCTTCAAATTAAGGCTGTTTTGAACTGTAGTTGCATTACACAACTGACATGCATATTCGGTTGTGTAATATGACCTGCTGCATCTAGTTTGTACCTGGAAACATAGTGATCTAATCTGTGGGGGGGCAGTGTAATACAAGTGGACAAGGGTCAGGAGAAAACATGACAATATCATCTCTCTCATTATTCAGAAGCCCTTTAACTTGGCTTGACCTAAAATTATTTCTGCAGTAAATAGTAGTGTAAAAACAGTAAAAAGTACTGTTTTTAATCTTTGCATAGTTTTACGTCAGCAGTTTAACAGATACTTATTTTTGTCAATTTGTTTTTATTCAACATTCCAGTTGACTTAAAATAAATATATCAAGATGTGATTTAAATGTGTGACTAAAATATGTAAAAATATCATTTATTTCTTAACAAATTTTTTTTCGATAAGCTGTAAGTCTATGCTTTAATCAGTTCCTTACTCTTTTCTTTCATTGTGGTGGTGTATAGAGACAAATCTCACAGTATGTTGTCCTACTCAAGGTGAGGAGGCATGCATGCATCAAGTAAGCTATAGGAGTTATGATGAATGAGGCTTTATCTATTATTGGATTTAACCATAGCAGAAATGTCTTTTCAAAAATAGCAGACTTAACTTGCCACCTATATTGGGCAACAGCAATTAGGACAATGTCAGAGGCAGACAATCACAGCAACAACCTTTATTGAACTGTGTGGAAAAAGGCTGTGGTACAGCAACTTTGCACTCTATCAAGAAAAGGGAAAATGGATTTTAACAACGGAATGGATGTAAAAAGAATGCCAGAAGCACTCAACTTGTTATTAAGGAAGAGCTGAGGATTCCTCTGAGTAAAGCTTGCGTGTATGACCTGACGAGATCAAGGCCTTTGGTACATCTAGAGGCTGATGTTGGCAAGCTGGAAAAGATCATTCAAAGCTGCAAAAACAATCAACATAGGAACCAAAAATGTTTGAAGTATGAATCATGGCAATCTAGAAGTTGAGTTTGTGCCTGCGAGTTGTGCAAGTGTCGAAACCCCATGTGCTACTGATGAAGCTAAACGGCCATGGAAATTAAACTTAACAGACACTCAGAAAGAAGAATCAATAGAATGCAACAGATATCAAAGCCAAATAAATTATCTTATAAAAGAGGGAGAGCAAAGAGGAAGAAATATGCTGATGCTTGCCGAAAATGTCAAAACCATAAAGGTGATCTAATAACGTAAATAGTGAGATATTGCACCAAACCAAGGGCTTTTGGCAAACAATCAGCTTTTGGCTTAGTGCATAATGGCAAAAAAATAAAACATTTGTACCTGCCAGATCTAATAGATTAGCAAAGCTGTACCATGCTGCCATGCTGCCTTTAAGCTTATCTTAAGGAAAAAAAATGTTTTAAGAATAAATTCTATCACCATTTTATTGGTGAGACTTAAATGGACTTGAGCAAAGGTAAAGGTTATTATTTGTCATCCACAGGCCTATGTCTGCCCACAGATGCCAGACAGTGCTTAAAAGTGGAACCAGTTATAAAATTTCGCTGAGGGATTGCATCTGATGTTCCCAAACCTGCAGCTGGAACAAACTGATAAGTTTTTAGTTTAAAATGTGCCTGAGGTAAGACGCACGGAAACACTTTCCTCTAACTTTACCAGTCCAACAGATACTGAGTACAAATAACCCTTTGCCTTCCATGTATCCAGTATCTTATTGACAGTGTATTCCAGAGCACTGCTAAAAAATACAGGGTATGGGAAGGATGGTCTGGTTGGTGGTACATGCCATTTTAGTGTAAAAGCGGAAGATGGGGTTGATGCATATCCAGCTGGATGAGCTCATATCATGAGATGAAATGAAATTTGATTAACCCAGCATACAATATTAGATTGGTCTATTAAGAGGGACTATTCTCTACATGATCAACATAAAAGCAAAACATGCATTTACCATAATCAAACAAAAATAAGTTATATTATAACTTAATTAACTAAAATGTTAATTCCCACACCATCTCAAGCATAGCAGCCACATAGAGTCAAATTAAGTCCTCCAGGGATTAACATGCCTGATATATGGTACTCTTCCTTTAGAGCAAAGTCTTCTTTTGGGCCAAATCAGCAGCAATTTACCACATCAGAAACATAAGAATCTTAAATTAGAACAATCAAAATCACAATTCAACACAAGACTAATGAAGACTAATTGAACAACAATTAATTAAATCTGTTTGAGCTTAAAAATAGTGGATATCAATATCAGTAACATATAGCAGATAAATGAAATATATGAAAACACTGATAAAGCAAAATGTGAGTTGATTAACAATTTTTAAAAAAAAAAAAACAACAAACTATTAACAGGTAATTTGAGGTAAATACTATTTTTTCAGTTTAATGTCGAGAGATGCCACGGAACATTCTTAATGTGTATTACTTCCTGAAGCGAATGGCTGTAAATAAGGATGCTGTCCAGATATAGAAAAACATAATGATTTTAAGTCTCTTTTAGAACATTATTGATAGACAATGGAAGGCAGCCAGGGCATACTTCAACACAAATAAAATCACCAGATATTCATAGTGCCCAGTCGGGGTGATGAAGACTGTCTTCAACTTATCCCACTTCTGAATTCAGATGAGGCTGTACACACTGTACACTTATAAATTTGTGATAATAGCAGTTTGTTATAGAGGACATTTATGGCAAAGGTTTCTATGCATTTCTATAAGCCTGTGTCTGTCAAAGAGGAAGAGGACCAAAGAAACCTTTGTAGTCACAATGCTTGCTCAATGTCAGAGAGAGAAAAAATGGTGTACACGGTGGGAGATTTATAATGGAATTATATAGACAGAGGCAGTTGTACAGGTATGGTTTTTGTTTTTTGTTAGCTAAACACCTCAACCTGGGGCCAGAAGTTACATTACAGCTAAAAACCTTATGGCAGGTAAGATGAGATACAAAACATTGCAAAGAGGTCCCCAGGCCAAATGGTCTTGGCCAACCAATGAAAATGACTGTTGTGTAAGGGTTGTGATAGTGGACCCTAAAATTATTTCCAGTTTCCACCAGTGGAGAGGGTCGAGAGAACCAGCTGATGGTTTAAGAAACCCCCAATGCCCTGGGTTGTTGTTCAAATGCCAGGAAACATGATAATTCTGACAAACAAGTCAGACATACATTTTCTCAAGTGGTGGGTAAGGTTCATGACCCAAGACACTTTGAGATGAAGTGGGAGCCAATTTTCTGGGGGTGGGAGGGCACCACACTAGCACTAAAATTGGCAGATCAGTTATGTGCTGCAACCTAGCCACAACCTTTTAGTGGAGTAAGCTTACATTGCTCCACCTTCATGCATTGGGTGACAATGACTTGCTTAAGCCAGTTCAACTCCATAGAGTCAGCTGGGTTTATTTTCTGACCTAATTGGTGCAAAACAGAACAATGCTGGTGAGGCTGAGCATAGTTTACCCTGCAGAATAAAAATGACTAAACAAGCTTCAAAACAAAACTTGAGAAAAAAAAAGAAATAACAAACTGCAGAAAACAAAACAACAGCGGTGGGTTTGATCCTGCAAATGGAGCATCTAAACAACACATGGAACAGATTAAACTAAACAGCCAAGTAAATAAAAACATAAGATACTCATTTAATGAGGGAATAACACAAAGAAACAGATGCAGAAAAAAAATTGGAAAAATACATCATTGCTTATGCAAACTACCCAAGCCATGAAGGTTATCTAAGGGCCTGAATATCAAGAAACAGCACTAAACCTCCAGCTAGGATTCAGCCTTCTGTTTGATAACAACACAGTGTAAAGTAGGATGCAAGCAAGACACACGTCCCAGCAAAAAAAAAACAAAACTAGCACTGATATACTGTAGGTGGTGTTTTAATAGACTCAAGTGAAGGTAAAAGCAGTTACAGATTATTTGCCACCTGTCTCCCCCCAGAGGCCACAGTGGGTTTAACAGGGAAACCTATATAGTACCAGATCGGAACACCTTTCTCAGTAGAGCACAACTAGACTATTTCTGATTACAGGTTACATTGTTCATGCCCCAACAAGAGACACCAAAGAATAAACATTAAAACGGTTTCAGATTAAGTCCAAACTGAAATTGGCAAGACCTACAATTTAGACATTTTGCTGGTTAAGAAAGACTTGAATCCCAGAGCCTAAAACAAGAAACGGTTGGACAATGTGGACTTAAAAGCAGTACAAAGACAAATAAATGTTTTAATTAAAAATGCTTTTTTTAAGCAATCAAAGCATCACTAGATGGATTTTTACCAAATCAACTACATTTTCTGCACCAACAGATGGAAGAGCTCCATCGTAGCTGAGGGGGGAAAAAATAAGCCACAAGACTGCTAAAATAAGACATTTAGAACATACCCTCTAACTTGAAGAAAAGATTAGAAAGAGAATTCAGATGCTTCTATATAATTGACAGTGAAACTATGTATGGAGTTGAAAGAAGAATCAGAGAAAATTTTAGTAAGAAAGAAAAGGACAAAGAAATCAAATTAGAGCACTACCATGATACAGTACAGTCCCAAAAAACAAAAAGAATACATAACAATTAAGAAGAATAAAGTAAAATCACTACAAGAATTCATAAGATTCCCAAATATATAACAAGAGTCTAAAAAGTATCCAGTAAAAGTGCTGTACAAAGTGTACCAACAAATCTGGGAAACAACTCAGAAGCTAGTTTATATCACAACACTAAATAAGATAAAAATGTACAAACCAGAAAACAATTTTCCTGTTACCGTACACCATAAAAAAATAAGCAGAAGATAATTCAACATAGTCTAAAGCTCTAAGTGTAAAGAGATTTGCATGTGTGCAGGGGGGATTTAGGGAAGGAAGAAGAATCACAGTTGTCTGCTGGATTATGGAAACAATCAAGTAGTTCAAGATAGAAGTCAACATGTGCTATGCTGACTTCACTAAAGTCTTTGTGTTGATCACAAAAATGTATCCTCAGGAAGACTGGAATACAATTTATAGTTTTAATAAGGAACCTTTAAAAAAAAACACAAAAAGAGAACGAACAAACATACTGGTTCCACATTAGTAAATGTGTAAGACAAGGCTGCATTGTTTTGCATACTTTTTCATTCATTACATATAATCTGGAAAAGAAGTAGACCCTTATGGGAAAAGTAGAAGAATGGAATTTTAAGCCTAATTTGAAGAAAAAAAAATCATAACAAAAGGAAAGAACACCAACTGTTGATTGAAAGGATGTGGAAGTGGTGGCCAGCTTTTGCCTGCTTGGATCCATTATTAACAACAAAGGATGAAGCCGCCAGGAAATATGACAATGACTGGCATTTAACAGAGCAAAGATGAAGGAACTTGAAAGAGTTTTTAAATGTAACTATAGCAGTATGCATTTCCTGAAGAATATGTGAGTGTGATTGCAGCTTGGCCGTAGGAGACAGTAAAGGGTTCTAGTTGGTTGCTAAAGGGTGGTTAATAAGTGATTGGTAAATGGTTGCTAAGTTTTCCTCTGTGATTTCTATGGGGTTCTAGGTGGTTGCTAAGGTGTTCTTCGACTCCAGCAAATTTTGTGTTTGTAGCTTGAAAATTGGCCTAGTTACAGGAATGTGAAATGACTGTAATGTAAAGTAAATGTGAATTTTGGAAAAACATGAATAATGACCGATTTCTTAGCTGTATGCAAGCAGTGGTCATATAAATGATTCGGATGTCTCAGAAAATTGTGTTTCTTTGTCAAGCTGGACAAAGATAGGGAGGAATAACAAAAAAAATCTACAATAATAATAATACAAATTGTGAATATCTTGAATGATTTGCCATATATGTGTCAAAAAACATAATATGATGGTCCCTAATACAGATCTTAACAGATGTGAAGGCTGAACAATAAAAAAAATAATAATAATAATAAAATAATAATAATAATAATAATAATTATTATTATTATTATTATTATTATTATTATTATAAAATTAATAAATAGGGCGGCACGGTGACTTAGTGGTTAGCACGTTCGCCTCTCAGCACTAGGGATTCCCGGTTCAAATCCCAATCTGGGTGGAGTTTCCATGTTCTCACCGTGTCCGCGTGGGTTTTCTCCAGGTTCTCCGGTTTCCTCCCACATTCCAAAAACATGGATCAAGGTCAATTGAATTCTCTAAATTGCCCCATATAGAGTGTGTGTGTGTGTGAGTAAGTGTGTGCCCAGCGATGGATTGGCGCCCTGGTCTAGGTGTATCTGCCCAGCGCCCGAAACTTTCTCCCCTTGATGGGCATGGGGAACCCCCCACGACCCTACTAGAGGATAAAAGTGGAAGATTAGAAATTAATAAATAATAATAATAATAATAAAAATTACACTGTCATTGTCTAAATATTTATTCCCTACATACTGTTTTTTGCCCATGGCTAAGTAAACTATACCCTATTGTGTAAGATTTTTACATCCCCCTCCATTCACTTATTTCCAATGTCTATACACACATGCGGTCCAGGCAGGATAGGAAATGAGCATGTGATCCCTCTAAAGCTGAATGCTTTTTCTTGCTGGCTTGTATTTATATATAAAGCCTCAGTACATGCAGAATACCACTCTAGATTCTTTTCATACTATGATTGCTACAAACAGAAGCATCCGCTGTTAAAACAGCAGAAAGCAGCAATCCTTCAAAGCAACCTTCATTCTCTCTGGTCCTATATAGACAAAATGGACTCAAGTATTCAATCAAACTGTTCACTAGGCTGGCGCATTATCCTGATTATTTATCACATTATTTGTTGTGATATTCATGTAATGGCACCTAAACAATGGTTTTACAAGCTTTCACAAGTAAGCATTACATACATTACAAGATTTTATTAAAATGTGGCAAATTTTACATTTCAAAAATGGGTCATTCATTCATTCATTCATTATCTTTCCGCTTATCCTCTATTAGGGTCGCGGTGGGGTTCCCCATGCCCATCCAGGGGAGAACGTCTCGGGCGCTGGGCAGACAGACCCAGGACAGGGCGCCAATCCATCGCTGGGCACACACTCACTCACACAGACACACTCTACAGGGGGCAATTTTTGAGAATTCAATTAACTTGTTCCATGTTTTTGGACTGTGGGAGGAAACCGGAGAACCCGGAGGAA
>JAFMOD010000299.1:5842895-5852897 GCA_019802435.1 Corydoras maculifer | reverse complement strand
GGGCGCCAATCCATCGCTGGGCACACACTCACTCACACAGACACACTCTACAGGGGGCAATTTTTGAGAATTCAATTAACTTGTTCCATGTTTTTGGACTGTGGGAGGAAACCGGAGAACCCGGAGGAAACCCACGCAGACACGGGGAGAACATGGAAACTCCACCCAGATGGGGATTCGAACCGGGAATCCCTAGCGCTGAGAGGCGAACGTGCTAACCACTAAGCCACCGTGCCGCCATGGGTCATTCATTTACAAAAAAAATATTAGTTTTTTTTTTTCAATTGGATATTTGCCAACTTATGGTTTTTTTTACAGCACTGGCATATTTTCTAAAGATAGAGTTACCAGTATGAGGCTTTTCTCTGTAATCACTGCTAATGGGCTGATGTTAAAATAGATTTTTTTTGTGAATTTTCCATTGAAAGATAATAACCATTTTGCTCTATTTAAGAATTTGCAGTAATCATCAATCATTTGCCTAATGATGGAGAAGCATGTGTAATTTACCATGAGACCCTGATTTACTGCTCACCCATGGCAATGGCATTTTGCCTAATGATTCTAAAGTATACAATACACACATCATAAGAGATCAGAGGGCTGTGTTTCATGTGCTGACCTCTTAGTGCACTTGGAAAAGAAGTGTGTTATCCAGTGACTGGGTTAATCCAGTGCCTTTGCTGTGAATAGTCCTTATTCAGGTTTGAATTCAACCACTCACTTTCAGAAAGTGAGGAGCTAAAAGTGACTTGCCTTACAGTGTCCTGAGACTATTGTTACATTTTCCTTATGTCCTTCCATTTGTCTAGTTTATCTTTTCTTTTCATCCATGGCTCTCTTTCTCTCCCTCTCTCGCTCTCTCTCTGCCTCAGTCCAAAGATTATTAGTGCTCAGACTTTTCTCCTTTATATGGAAAAAGGTAAAAAAAAAAATTCTTCCGTACCCACACAGCACAGACTATGTAACAAGAAACCTCATTCTTACTCCCAGTTCTCACAGGCTGGTGCTACTGGAAACAAGGTTGGTGTGCTGCTCACTGGCATTCCACACATTCTTTGGTCATGTGCTCATGATAAAGACCAAGCACAAAAAGTGGAGAGACAAAAGGGCAAAAAACCTTTACCAGTTTTGTGTCCTGAAAAGAATTCTTTTGAGTATCGCTGGCATTTGGAAAAGTTATTACATTCAGAATGTGTAGCTGTAATTTCAAGGTCAAGCTTCATGTATGGGTAAATGGTGCTTGTCATAAACTGTGTAGTACACTCATGTGACCTTTTTAACATTTTTTTCTTTAGCCAAGTAGCACATGTGGGTGTTTGAAAGCATGTGGATACTTCACTGCTGATGATGTGTAGATTATTAAAAAAATGGAATGATGATTAAATATGTATTTGCCCTTGAGGTAACCTGTAAAAGCACAGCTGTGACACGAAGCTAAGCTCTACCATCTTTGTAGACACTAAATTATTTTGCTAATTCTAGAAATTCTGACTGTTTGTAACAACAGAAAATAAATGAAAACACTTTTGACGTCTAACTGGTGATTTATAACTGTTTAATTGTTCGTTTCTATTTTAAATTGATTTAACTTCTTAAAACCATTTTAACAATCTACATTTATTTTTATATTGAAGGCATTATTTTCCACAGTTTGATTCCAAATTACAATTAATTAACATATAATATTTTTTAGGGTTTAACCTGCATAATATTAAAAAAGAAAATTTTAAAATAATTTTTAAAAACACTTCAAAGACAGTATTGCGTATCATTGGGCTGTCTGTAATCAACAAACACAAAGTTATGCATTTCATTTTCATCCTCCTATTACTAGCATCTTAATGTAGAAATTCAAGACGGCTTATGGAATGATTGGGATGCTTGGAACGCTTTGATGAGTGTGGATGAATGCTAGCTGTCAGCTGAATGGAAGCCATTAGCTGAGCTTTGTGTTTCTCGTGGACAATAAGCAGCAAACTCAATTATAAGGTAATTGTTCTGTCAATGCAAAACTTTTATTCAATGCAGTCACTCAGAGTTAGATGTAATTATTTCTAGTGTATTGGTTCCTCGGTTCATATACAGTCTGACTCAATTCTGCAATAAGTCCTGGGTCATTTTTATTTTTGCACCGGCAATGTGGAAGCTTATGGTGGCAAAAGCCTGTACATCAAACAATCCAATTATACCTGCGACATTTAAGGAAGCAAGGATGGCTCCAAATAGAAACATTTCATTAAGCAGCTGATTTGATGATGTTTGATAAAAAAAATGCAGTTAATAAATAGATGCAATAAAGTCAAACCAATTAAAAAGTGAACCAATGGCAGCCTATCAGTCAGTATATAATGTTATACAGATTTTAACACAATAATATTTAAACACTACAGTTAGGTTGATTTATCTTCAATTACTAGGTGAATCAGAAAACAATACTTGACAAGTGGGCCAAATCAATATTATTTGAAATGAATGTTTTTTACACTGACAATTAGGAAAGGGACTTACAAGCTCCCTCAATTTTCCCTCTTTGGCCACTAGTAAAACAAACAGCTGTTTTTTTAATGTCGTGTGCTTGGGAAAGGATGATCAAGTTCATCTCAAATGACTAATGATGCTGTTAGTCACCTGCCTGCATTTTTGACACTTCAGTTACACTCACTCTGCTGGACACCATCACAGCCTGTTTGCTCTCTGACACTGGGCTTTATGTTTACAGCACCTATATAGCTCATCAGCCTAGGAATGAAATTGGCTCATGAATCTCAGCACCTAATTCTTATGTGACATTAATTACTTGTCTTTTAGTTCACCCTTTTTTAGACTGCAATCCCAAATGCTTTTTTGGGGTAACGTTTTCAGGTTCTGGCTTTTGCTATTTCGTTTAAAACATACCATTAATCTAAACAACAGTTTTAGTGTAAAGGAATAAAGTGTAGAGAAAACAGAGCAACGAAGCAGTAAATAGAAAAAAAAATCAACTTGCAAAAAAAACCAATGTAATGTAAACTCACAATTGCCATTGACATATAAGCAACTTCTGAGCAAAGCTTTTAAATTATTGTTATTGCAAGTGACCTTGCAAAAAGACCTGTACAAAGATGGAAAAGGAGCAAATCCATATAAAACACTTTTGTAGGTTTGTGCACAATTTTCATACACACAGGGTAGCATGTTGGCTTAGTGTTTAGCATGTTTGCCTCTCAGCGCTGGGGATCCATGTTCGAATTCCAACCTGGGTGGAGTTTCCATCTTCTCTTGTGTCCATGTGTGTGTTATTTAGGTTCTCTGGTTTCTTTTCAGTCCAAAAACATGGATTGAAGGTAAATTGGCTGCTCTAAATGACCCCTATATGAGTGTGCGAGTGAGTAAGTGTGTGCCCTGTGATAGACTGGATATGCCCAGTGCCCAAAATGTTCTCCCCTGAATAGACATGGGACCCCCTATGGGTAGATCTTAGTATAAGATTAAACGGAAGTTTATTGATGGTTGGATGGGTGTTCGAGTACAAGCCTCACAAAATCCAACTAACTTGCTGTTAACCAATGCGTAAACCTGCTCCTCTCACTGAACCCTGTCAAAACCAAAAACTATGTTAAATATAAATTCTTGCTGCAAATATAGGAGCCCCCACATTGGCAGATACTACAGAGATTATTATACAAAGATAAAGGAATTTCCAGGTGCACAATACCCTCTTGTCAAAACATTCTGACAGACAAAAGAAACTTAATGATTACTTAATGCATTTGAGCAAGGGGGCATATCAACATGCAGACATCAGACTGGGAAAGCAATGCATTGTTGACGGTTTGGTGAAACAAAAAGAAGATGAGAAATCTCTAAATCACAGCGGGCTTGTTTATGCATTGTGGTGGAAGGATGATGTTCAGTTTCAGTCGATTTCTTCACGACAGGTCAGACAGGTAGACATGTTGGTGTCTCCATGCGGAGCTGTCACAAAATAATCGAAATGAACTTAAATGAGTGCCCTGGTAGGGATTTGCCTTTAGTATAAAATCTAATCTTACTGCTCAGTAGGGGTGACTGTGCATATTTTATAGACTGATGAGTAAAATGATGTGATGTCAGTCTGTCCTAAACAGCGAGTAGTTTAATATCAACTGTCCATTATGTGCTTTAAAATACTAAATAAACTTTGTCCTTCATTTGTACATGAAAACAGATAAGTGAGATTAGTTTGATTATATAATAAAGCTTTAGTTGGAGATGCATTCCTTCTTGTGCTTGGCATGTTTTGATGTTGCAAGAAAAAACTTGTAGGGGTCATGCTCATGCTGCAGTCAGATGACTGATAAGACCTAGCTCATCAGATTTAATTCAATAGGGTTCAGGAGCACCTGTGCTGTTCTCCCAGGTAACTATCACAACAAACACTGCTGGAACAGCGAGTGTTAAATTTAACAGCACCAACATCATTATGTGATTATAACATTAACTGAAGTAGCTCAGAACATTGTTTGAGTTTGAATTGTTGTTAGTGCCTTTTTCCTTTAACACCCTGACCAACATTACTAGGTAGGTATACTTTTTCTTTTCTATTTTAGTTTTTAAGAAAAAATAAACATTAAATGAGCTACATGTTTCTGAGGTCTGATCAGTTTTTAAATATACAAAAATTGGTTTTAATTTAATATATTAATGTGTGGACGTGCTTGTTTACATTGCAGTATTTGATGAATATAATTAGAATAATGTAATTTGAGACCTTGAAAAATGTAAGAACTTGTTGGTATACAAATAAAATTTGTAATAGTCTGAGAAATTAATCTGATAATCATTAAAATGTACAACATGTAATGTACAAATAATACATGATAAAAAGTTTTTAGAATGTTTTTTTCGGTTGTTAAATCTGAATGTTGGCTGACACCAGTAATAAAAATTCCATTTCCATCTGATCATCTTCAAACCTCTTTGATTTTTAGTTCGGGTAAAACAAGGCATAATGAAATGAAATCTAGAGTCTATAGGTGTGCTTTATTGATCTGTGGTATAGCATTTTAAAATTAATCAACGGACCAGTTCTACCAGACAAGAGGTCAGTGCACACTGTGTGTGGACAAATTGATCAGGCCTATATTTCTATTAATACAGCTCTGACCAATATCACATACGGGGCGCTATGAGAACTAAACAACTGTGACCTTGGCTAACTTGGGTATGTTTGATGAGCAAAGCTTCATTGCTAACCAGAAACCAAAACCAAAACAAGACAGTGGCAAGCGGGATAAAAGCATGCAGCACATAAAGTTCAGATGTGTCTGATTACACACTATATAAACAAAGGTATTAGGAAACCTACACAGTACACATTACACATTACAGGAGCTTTAATGACAACTAATTTTAAGTTGGGACCCCCTATAATAGCTTCCACTATTATGTTATGGTTCTCTACATGATTTTGTCATGCATCTGTAAGAATTTTTATATCCACTCATTAAAAAGAGGTGAGGTCAGATACTATTGTTGGATGAGAGGGTCTGATTCTCAATATTTGTACCAGCTTCTCCCAAAGGTGTTTAGTGGGTTTGAGGTCAGAGCTCTGTGTGAGCCAGTCAGGTTCCTCCACCCCAGTCTCATACAACATTGCCTTTACGCACTATGGCACAAGGCTAAAATAGAAAAAGACAACACTTTTTACAAAGTTGCATACAGTTGTCCAGAATGCATGGACTTGTGTTTGATTTTATAAACATGCAACAGTAGTACTGAACAAAATACTTAATTTGAGTGATTGAGAGTTGTATTATTTATAATAGTTGCATCCATAAAGTTTGCATATGCTGAAGGTTTGCTAAAGGCTACAAAATGGTTTTGTGTGATTTGTCAAAAGTTGACACCAGATTAATGATATCCTTTGATAATACTTTATGGTGGTCACTGAGATGAGCTGAGCATAATGCACTGATAAATTTACGAAAATCCTTGTAAAAATTTTTACAGGGGATCAACAGTGGCATACTGCGTAGCACCTCCGGCTCTCAGCGCTGGGCAACCAGGTTCAAATCCTGATCTGGGTGCAGTTTCCATGCAGTCACCTTGTCTGCGTGGGTTATCTCCAGTTGACTTGGCTGTTCTAAATTACCCCTATAGTGTATGTGTGTGTGTGTGTGCGTGTGTGTGTCTGCGATGGACAGAAAGACACCTGTAGTGGGTGTAAATGAGATAATCCTTACAGTTTAATTAATATCAGTTGTTGATACTGAACAATACTTGATGATTCTCTAGGATGAGATGTGGAAACCAGAGGGTTTATTTATTTTTTTGGGGGTGTGATAGAATCTAGAATGGGGTAACACTGTGGCTTATCAGGGTTTCTTGATCAGGGTTTCCATGTTCTCTCAGGTTTTCTCCAGATTCTCTAGTTTCCTCCCACAGTCCAAAAACATGGATTCAAGGTGAATTGGCTGCTCTAAATAGCCCCATATAGTGTGTGTCTGTGTGAGTGAGTGTGCCCAGTGATGGATTGGCACCCTATCCTGATTGTGCCTCAGTCCCTAGTATAGGATAATGTGGAAGATAGTGAGATGAGATTATTTGAATATGTAGGATAATTGCTTTTCCATTATTAGGGCATGGTAGCTCTGTGGTTAGGGCGGTAGGCTATCAATCTGAAGGTTGGTGGTTCAAATTCCAGGTCCTCTGAAGTTACCAGTGTGGGTCCTTGAGCAAGACCCTTAATCCTCATTACGCCAGGGATGTTGTGATTAACTCTGTGCTCACCTTGTAAGTCCATTCATCCATTATCTTCCACTTTATCCTATATTAGGGTCGCAGGGGGGTTCCCCATGCCCATCCAGGGGAGAACGTTTCGGGCGCTGGGCAGATACACCCAGGACAGGGTGCACACACTCACTCACACATGGCGAAATTTGGAGAACTTGATCCATGTTTTTGGACTGTGGGAGTAAACCGGAGAACCCGGACGAAACCCACGCGGACACGGGGAGAACATGGAAACTCCATCCAGATGGGGATTCGAACCTGGAATCCCTAGTGCTGAGAGACGAATGTGCTAACCACTAAGCCACCGTGAATGTGAATGAAAAAGCTAAATTACCACTGATCACATAATTTTGGCCATTTAGAGTACTTTTTGTGCAACTGTAAACTTGTTGAAGACATTTTATTGTTATGGGTTGGTTAATTTTTGCTGTTCCAATTATCATGTTCTAAAACTTACCAACTAAAGTGAATAGATGTTAGTGTAAAACAAATCTGTGGAAGCTATGCGGGGCCCCTATGCCATACCATAAACAACGCGACCTGCTTTCTTTTTTTCCACGAGCTCATGTTCCATATGAGAGAGCGAGAGAGAGCAAGAGGGAGAGAGAGGTCTCCCTTCAGCTCAGCGGCACGCAGTAATGCAAGATGGGAGTGGTTCCGTTATGAGGTCACGGTGAGGCGCTGAACGGAGTGAGCAACGGCGAGAGAGAGAGAAAGAGAGAGAAAGAGAGAGAGATGAGCGCGACAGCAGAAGGAAACGTTTTATTCACAAGGATTTAACTCGAGCGTCTTCTCGGTCGGCGACTCCCTTGTTTTTAGAGGGAAAGAGGCTTTCATCTTGAATGGTGCGCTTTTGTGAGTGACCCCGCGCAGCCCACGGACAGAAGGAAATTCCCCAGGCTTGCGTTCAAAAACAATCCAAGAATCCACAGAGCGATTACGCTGCGGAGCGAGGGAACTGGCAGGAAAGTTTTCCCGTCAGAAAAGCGCGTGAACTCGGTCCAGGCTTGAACCATGCACTCAGTATACAGCGTGGGATAGCTTTGGCATCGAAGAGGATTCCTTAAAAGCCCGCACAAAGTTTTACCTCGGCTTTGCGCTCTGCTCTCATGCCACAGAAGACGGCCGTTCTGGAAGGAACCCGCCAGGCGCTGGCTTAGATCGGTTTGGTCGGGGATTTTGCTCGTCTCTGCGTGGAAGCCTTCGCGTGCATTTCCTACTTTCCGTCCCCCTCATGGCTTCTCCGGGGTCGAGCCCGGTGCTCAGGATGCGCGTCGTGCTGAAGTGTGTGCTGATCTCGCACTTGGCTCTGCTGCTGGCCCGGAGCGGCCGAGCGCTGCTGTGTTTGCCCTGCGACGAGTCCAAGTGCGAGGAGCCGAAGCAGTGCGCGGGGGCTGTGGTGCCCGGAATCTGCGGCTGCTGCTCCGTCTGCGCCAAGCAGAAGAACGAGAGCTGCGGCGGGGTGTACGGCCTGTCCGGCACGTGTGACGCGGGGCTGCGCTGCGTAATCAGACCGCCGCTCGACGGAGGCTCGATCACTCAGTTCGAGGTCGGAGTTTGTGAAGGTAAACTCAGCAGCCCGCAATCTCTCGCCGCCGACTCTCCCCAGCACAAAGTCGCTAGAGGTCCCTTGTTGTTCAGTGTTTCATTGACGCATGTCATGCGTGGGCTGTTTTGTCTCTTTCGGTGTTTATTAACTGGCCCCGAACCAGCTGATTCCCAAACAACCGTTAAAAGTAGGTGAAAGGAAGCGAACTGCTGTAAATCCGAAATCCGTGACGCGCACAAACTGCAGAATTGCATTTGGACTAATAACTGGTAAACACTAGATTTGCGTGGACGGTACTGAAAAGCGAGATAGCGTAGAATATTAATGAGCCTGTCAAACAGTTAAAGGGTTGCGTTTGATGTTACTTTGTTAACGGCAATGCATTGAAACAACAGCACGTTGCAGCTGTTTCCTGTAAACGTTTTGTTCTCGCTGTGTTCACAGCGCGCCTGTAAGGAAGGAGTGCGGGGGGGGGGGGGCAGTGGAAGGAACGGACTACTTAATGTGTTTGCAGTATGTCGGTTTTTCATTTCTTTGGGATATTATTGCGAACGAATTCCGTGCCGTTTTTGGATGTGGTGCCAGTCTCCTTCCTTCGTTTTGATCGGAATGTCGGCTATGCGGCTGAGGCAGTATGTTTTACATTGCACGACTGAAGGACGTCATCTTTCAGTCACAAGTGTCACTAGTCGCCAGCATATCCAGTGAACCCTTTACTGTCATTCAAGCTTTATCATCACATGAGATTATCATTGGGATCAAAGAAGGAGCCAGATCGTCCATGTGAGTTCCACCTGTTGAACACAGAGGCATTACAGAGCATAGGTCTGTTAAATATTGTGTACACTGCACTGATATATCAACACAGAAATTGAAGGTGTTGAATAATTTTTATGCCTCATATCTGTCCTGGCCATAAAGCACACTGTCCGCTTGCCACAGGACGTTTTCCAGCCTAACTGGTTAAAGCAACATGCTAAAGGCATTCTGGATGCCTCACATAGAAGCCCTAATGCAGTCCAGCCAAGAAAACAGAATCACACAAAGTGTCAATGCCATGGCTGCCACAGAAATGCGCCTGGCGAGAGTAGCATATTTGTTCAATTCCATAGTTATGGCACTTTAACCCCATTATAGGCTTAAGGTCAAACCATCCTATCAACTTCTTTCTATCCTTTGTAGGACATACATTGATTCCCAACATTAAGTCTTTATGACAGGTCACTAATGAGTGTATCTGAATGGTTATCATTACACACTAATGATGTCAATGTTAAGTGCAGTTGTAAATAAAGCAATGCGGTCCAGGTGATTCATAGTGGACCTCCTTTTTTTGTTTAAATCTGTAACATTTGAAAATTTATTTGTCCATTGTTCATGGCCTCAAATATCCCATGGACTCATGGAGGGATGTGTGTTCAGGCTTCTTAATAAAAGAATCTCCTCTTCATGCTTTACTTAGAAAAGAGGCTGTTTCAGGCCATCTGTTAACAGGAAAGTCGTGGGGTTCCCAAGGGACTTTGGTTTCACTCTACAACAGTTTAACAGAGAACTTCCATTAAGTCCTTGCATCACTCCAAACACACCACGCAGAACATGCCATACAAACTTGTAGTCTGAAGTTTCTGTGTGTATGAATGCATGTGTGAGTGTGTGTATATATATATATATATATATATATATATATATATATATAT
>JAFMOD010000299.1:5818796-5842811 GCA_019802435.1 Corydoras maculifer | reverse complement strand
CTCAGGGAAAAGGGGGCTGAATAATTTTGCACATCGCACTTTTCAGTTTTTTATTTGTAAAAAAATTGTTGATTCATGTATAACTTTCATTCCACTTCACAATTGTATACCACTTTGTGTTGGTCTTTCACATTAAATTCCAGTGAAATATATTTATGTTTGTGGTTGTAATGTGACAAAATATGGCAAAGTTCAAGGGGTATGAATACTTTTGCAACCCACTGTATATATATATAAATCACACACAAATTTTTGTTCTACTTATCAAGTAGCACATAATAGTTTTACAAATACAATCTGTAATTTATTAATTTATGATCTCAAATTGTCAGAAACACCACAACGCAGGTATTAGTTGGATGCAGGATGATTCTTATGACTGATTCACTCATAATGGTGGAACACACTTGACGCATTAAAATGATTCCAGAACATATTCTTGACCTTGTGAGAACAGAAGGGGTTAATAAAATATGTATCGAAACAGATGAGATTCATTCTGTAATTGAAAAAAAAAGCTACTAAACTAATAAAATTAACATTGTGTCTAGAAACAAGATTATAAAGTCACTGGTGAGTACATTTATTCATAGGATATATATTCTTTTTTATTTTGGCTTCATCTTTAATAAATAATATTGTTGTGTGATTTGTCATGCGTTGTTTTGACAAATCCTTTGTTAAAGGATGCAGTTACCATTTTTAAGACCTTCAATATGACCGTATTTTTAAAAATGAAATTGTACTTAAAACCGTATAATTAAGATCCATCCATCAGTTATCTTCCGCTTTATCCTATATTAGGCTCGCGGGGGGCAGGGCAGATTCACACAGGACAGGGCGCCAATCCATCGCTGGGTACACACTCACTCACACAGACACGCACACATACACACTCTACTATATGGGGCAATTTGGAGAACTCAATTGACTTGATCCATGTTTTTTGACTGTGGGAGGAAACTGGAGAACTCGGATGAAACCCATGCAGACACGGGGAGAACATGGAAACTCTATCCAGATAGGGATTCGAACCGGGAATCCCTAGCGCTGAGATGCGAACGTGCTAACCACTAAGCCACGATGCCGCCCTTTAATTAATTAAGATGAGATGCCTAAAATCTAAGGTATAAGTGTTTTTTAATGTCCACAAAACTAAGACTTTATTTTAAAATAGTGCAACTTTATAATTTATATATTTTCACTCTTTGTGCACCTGGGTATTTAAAATTTTGCACTGCATTGTAGATGTAAAATGCACAATATGGTGTACAGTCCGTTAATCAATTAATCTATTGAATTTAATCGTGACTAATTGTACTTTACTTCTTAATCTTAAAGCCTTAAGAAATTAATAGCAAATGTAAAATTATGAATATAATGAAGGATTAGCAGAGGACAATAATAGTTTAATTGCATTTTACTTTTTAAGGATAAAGCTTGTCAGTTCGTACTTGTCAGTTGGTATGGTGTGTTGTGCTTATGTGCTGTGTTCGATTTGTTAAACACAACATTGTGTATTAAAGTCAAACATCTCTACTTTGTTCTTGTTTGTACGAAGGAATTTGTTGCAGAAATTGTGTTTTGTCAGGATGCAATTTTGCAAACATAAGCTGTACTGCAAGGATTTTTGGAGCAAGAAGCCTTTTTCTTCTTTGTTTAGCCTTCTTCTAATTGCACCGTCATGGACTAAACCATTTTACTTACTAACTGTGACTTGTAAAGTCTGAGATCGTCATTTGTTTTGTACTTTTTCTAAGCATTGCACGGGTCTGGTGTGAATTTCGTGGGACATTCGGTCTGGCACTGTCATATATTTTTTAGGATTATTATAGAATTGAAAGTGTTTGGAAATGGCTTTGTAACACCTTCCTGACTGATGGCAGCAATCCTGACTACCTGCATGTTGCACAGGTCCTGTGGCTACAAAACAAATTCAAATCATCACGTCTCCTCTTACTTTGTTTGACAGCTGGCATGGACTGTTGTGCTGATATGTGCTGTTTTAACAACTGTGCATCATGACCGATCATCTTCAATTTGTTCTTTAATGTCCAAATAACATAAACTAAAACACAAACTAAAAGTTTTGTAGTTTGTTCAGAGAACCATTACTTTTGCCATGATGTCATGGTGCTTCTGGAAAATAGAGCCTATCTACTGTCAACCCTTCCAAACAAGCCAAATTGTTCAATCTTTTTCATAGTGTATGTACTATCATACACTTGAAAATCCAATATGCTGAATGAGGCCTATAGAATCTTAGGAGTAGCTTTCGGGTGTTTTAAAAGTTTTCTGAGTTTTCTGCTCAGTCTGACCTTGTGGTGAATTTGCTGGGGCATCCACACTGGAAAGATTCTCAGCTGCTTTTTGTTTTTCACTTGAGCGTAATCTTCCTTACTGTGAAATGATGGACTTTAAAATGGTTCAAAATGGCCTTGTAACAATTTCCAGATTGATGGGCAGAAACAATTGCTTCTGTAGGATCTTTGCTGATTTTTTTTGCTCCTTGGCAATTGTGGTAACACACACCTGAATGCTTCAGTCCTGCAAAATTCCAAAAGTTTAGCTTTTTCACAGTTGGTTTCACTCGCTAATAATCACTGAACCAAATGCTTATGATTAGCAGCATCTGAGTGCTCCCTGCCCTTCTGCAAACACACACACACACACACACATGCACACATATAAAATATATACACACATACATGACTTAAAATAAGTAGCCTGGTGCCATGAGTCACATTTCAAAGTGAGTACATGAAAGAATCTGTGATTGTAAAATTTTTCTAAACATGACGCATTGTACAAGGGCTACTTGTTTCCTGTTATCAAGTGTCTAGTAGTGGTGTTGCTGAGCCTAGGTGAGGTGCACAGCTCTGTGCTGTGTTGTGCATTCATCAGGGGTAGTCGAGATGGGTGTCAGTTTCTAAAGCCCATATCTTGGAGCAAATGTTGCACATTCCTCACACTAATGTTTGTTGGGGTTCCAGCATTGAATTCCAATGTTTTCATCGCGTGGAATAATTTTTGCCAGCTGACACAGGTCACATTCACCCAGACATTCTTTACAGCCATGCTGCTCCTGTAAGTTTTAAAACCTCATTGTAAATTGCTCTCTTGCTACTCTTACAGCGTCCATAGATATATTTTGATTTATTTGTACACCAGTGGACGCAACTAGTGACATGCACAGGTTGCCATGTATTTTGCATGGCAATTCTCAATTTGAGTCTTTTGTTTTAGTTAATTACATAAATTTGATACATTCTATTACTAGCACATTTGAAGCATTTAGTAAAACAAGTACTCTATAAGAAAAGTTTTAGGATTATTTAAACATTTTAAAATACGAAATTTGTTAATGATATTTGGATTTTAAACATAATTAAATATAAAATAATACACTTATCTGCTTATTGGTCAGATAATTATTTTTTTAAAATAGAATTTTCTTTTTGAAAATAAAAAAAGTAAAAAATAAATAAATAAAAAAGTAAACATGCACTTATACTTCTTCTACAGTACCAGTCAAAGGATTGGACCACCACCTTCTTGCTTCATTGTCTATTTTCTCCACTTTCCATATAGATGGATGGTTAGGACCTTCACAGAACAGGTATCATTTGGATGGTGTATTGTTTATTGTCAGTTCTAACGTGACACTGATGCGGTGAAGGGGTTTTAGTGCAGCAGTGCTGCTGTACTTTCATTTAAACACCTCAGTCACACAGCTGGGATAGGAATAATGCACCAACCAAATAATACCTCCTTTGTGGTGCTACTATTGGGGTCCTGACCATCAGAGAACAGAGTAAAGGGGACTAACACAGTATGTACTGTAGTCTACAAACAGATGAACTACATCTGTACAGTTATGTTTATGGTAAGTGGAATTGATAAAAATTGACAATAGGTGAAGAAAAACGGTGGTGCATCCAAACCAAACAATTAATGCATGCTGTTAATGTTTACACTTTAACCCCTTGTACTTGGTTCCTCAGTGGTAAGCCCAAAATGACACTGATGTTGTCTTGGTAATATGGATCTGTTTGTTGTGCTTGTCTGAATTGAACAAACAAAGCATTAACTTTAAGTATAAATAACAAAAGGAGTAAGTGAAGAAATCAATGGGCTGTTGTCTCTGAGGTTATGCCAACTTGGACTAACCTTGTAGGTGAGTGAGTGAACAGAGGTTAAGAACTCCATCAGCACTGTTGATTTATTCCCCAGTACTCGAAATTGAAACAGTATGGAAAATGCAATTTCATTTTGTAAGACAGAGCTGCAATTCAGTGTGGATTTGTAAAAAGGAGGCGGAGCTGGTGAAGCAGATGAAGCAAATGTCACATGCATGGACACAGGGAAGCTTTGATACTAAATATCACAAATCTGCATTCAATAGCAGCTTTGCATTACTAATGAACTAAAAGATCATCTATTCATTGTTAAAATGTAATAAATTGTACTGGTTAATAGGGCTGCAACAATAAATCGATTATGTAAACTGTTGATAAAGAATTTCGTTATCGATTCGTTAGGTTGCACGATTTCCGCGTTATTCGCAATGTCGTTATCACTTACGTCACCTGCAGTGCTTCAAAAACCCTGGAAAAAAAATAGCGGGTTGAACAGAACGAGGCAGAATCGGTAAAACAAGTTGATAAATCGTACAAATGAAAAAACACAGCCAACGCAGAAAAAAAACTTCCGTTTAAATAATCAAAACTGCGGGAGCACTTCACGCTTTACACAACTAAAGAACGTGTAACATGCGAGTTCTGCGAAAATGATTTGACCTGCACGGAGCACCAAGGTGATGATACACCACCTGAAACTCAACATGTTGGAGTCACTGATGAGGTGAATCAATGTAACAGTCATTCACACTATGAGAACCAGAGCACGCTTCATGCTGTTTTTGGTTGTTAACTGGATAATAATAGTGATGGAGAACGTGTGTTACTTTATTCATTCATTCATTATCTTCCGCTTTGTCCTCCATTAGGGTCGCGGGGGGGTTCCCCATGCCCATCCAGGGGAGAACGTTTAGGGCGCTGGGCAGATACACCCTGGACAGGGCGTCAATCTATCGCTGGGCACACACTCACTCACACAGACACGCACACACACTCTATATGGGGCAATTTGGAGAACTCAATTGACTTGATCCATGTGTTTGGACTGTGGGAGGAAACCGGAGAACCCGGAGGAAACCCACGCAGACACGGGGAGAACATGGAAACTCCACCCAGATGGGGATTCGAACTGGGAATCCCTAGTGCTGAGAGGCGAACGTGCTAACCACTAAGCCACTATATTTTCGTTTAATTATCTTAAGCAGTGTTTAAATGTGCTTTATAAATATATATACAACTTGTACACAATAGTGGTAATTAATGATCAAGCTTTATGTTTTAATTTTCTGACAGTATGAGTGAAGACACTGCACTCTATGGGAGTGACTGGGATTAAGTAACATATTACAGCTACACAAATTTGTGTAATTTAGTATTTTGTTCACACTATGCTGCATATTGTGCCAATGTGTGTTTGAGATTTGTGTTTAATTTCTCTTTGGTCTACTTGGATGCCTTAAACTCATACTGTAAATAAAACCAGACATTTATTGACCTGCTTAATAATTCTCCAGTGTAGTTGGTTTTCTTCATAACTACTGACTTGTGATGTTCGTATTTGTGAGTTGTTGTGGATAAAAGTGTCTGCTAAATGACTAAATGTAACTGTAAAAACATGGAATTTTTTATTTATTTATCCAATTCATCGATTAATCGAAAAAATGATTGACCGATTAATCAATCATCAAAATAATTGTTAGTTGCAGCCCTACTGCTTAAGATGGTTACAATTAAAGTTCACAGCGCTGTGCACATTTTGTGTGCGATAACATAAAAATAATACCACAACCAATACATCCATAATGGCAAATAAGCTTTCGGCTAGCTGTGAGGCTGAGACAAAAAATAAGTGAGGGTATTATGCAGTATTTGGCACCCCTGCTGCTAGAACATCCACTTTTGGGAGCGTGCCTGCTGCGTCATTTGATTCACTGAATGCATAGTGTTTTTACAAGAGTATACAACACTGAAAGCTTCACTCTACATTATTGACAAGCTAATAGTAAGTTAGACAGTCAAACCATGACATTATCTCCCATTCTGAATCACGGATTGTGGTAAAATTTTACTAGCCTTTATTTGCTGCAATTTATGAAGATGAACAGACCACCGTTTTTTTTACAGAGATTTTGTTTCTGCATATTCTGAAAAAAGGATGATCGTCTTAGTTTCTATAAGCGGTCTTTTAAAAGAGAAAATACACTAGTACCAACTTCAGCCATAGATGTCTGGGTCATTTAACATTTTAAAATCATGGCTAAGATCATTTTTTGAATGTAAACTTATATAAAAGAGAAGACATGCAATTTTTCTATGTCCAGTGTTTAAATAAAATGCTAATATAGTCACCATGCTACATTAATGTGTACTATGATGCATTGATATACAATTTTCATTGGCACTATAAGGAATGAGTTTATATAAATATGTTTATATATAGTACAAATACTAAAAATTGGGTACTTGTCAGTACTGAATACATATTTGAGTGTTTATTATTACAAACATTAGAGTTAAAAAAAACTGGTTTGTAGAAATTTGAAATTTTCATTTCCTCGCTTAAACTCTGACTGTTACATAAACAACCTAAATCCACAGAATTCTTGGTTTATGTACATATGATATGACATGTATAGAATTGAGTCTAGGTGCATTGCGATGCTCTTTGCGATCTTATATCCCACAAACAACATTTTTTCACACCTTGTGTCTGCGCCATATATATAGCTAATTGTCAACACACTCGTGTACACTCCACTTGTTACACCCACGTCAATCCATCATGGGCACACTCACTCACACAGACACACATACAAACACACACTGGACAATATTGGACAATTATTAAGTAGCTTAAATGTATGTATAAAACACATCTAAAACTTTAAGCTGGAATGCCAATAAACACAAATAAGTGAACAAACAAACAACACTTTATGGGGCAATTTAGAGTTTTAAATTTACATTGAATCCATGTTGTAGGGATTAAACCACACGGACACTGGGAGAACATGAAAACTCCATCCAGATTGGGATTCAAACCTGAAGCCCCAGCGCTGAGAGGCAAATGTACTAACCACTAAGCCACTGTGCCGTCAGTACAATAGTAAACCTCTTCTTAAAATAGTAAATAGTAAAATGTAATAAATAGAATAGTAACAAATAATATAATGTAACCTCTGTGGATTTAAAACTAAGCACCATGACCTGAACTACTTATAGTGGACTCTAATATTGGAGAGTGTCTACAATGGCAGCATTGTGCTGACGGAGGGAAAGGAAGACAATACAAAATAAAACTAAAAGTGTGAATAAACTGGTGATTTAATAGAACAGACTGCTAAATGACTGTTTGTGTCCATCATAAGCACTAAAGAGAGCTGCAATAAGCTTAACAGATAAGCCCAAGGAAGGAAATAAGTAATATTAATGTCACATTAGAAAGACTGGCCAACATCCGGCATTATACCCAGGGCTTTGAAAAAGCAACGCTTATTGAGTTTACTGTACAGATGTAATCTCATGCAGAAAGCATTACTGACAGCATAGCTACTACTGAAGAGCAGCGCATGTGATGTCAACGAGTAACACAAAGCCAGCCCTCCAGACTGGCTCTGTCTCCCTCTAGATGCTGAAAGAGACTTGACACTAGAAACCTTTACACACTTAAATTATGAAATATAGTATTGACATAATATTGTGAGTACAAGTCAGTGAGCACAGCATAGGGTAGAGACTAGATACTAACATCGGTATCTGTGCATCTGTATTTAGTCAAACTTAATTTATTATACTTGGAAATCCATACTGCCATGTAAATATTGCTGCTATGTGAATAAAGAGTATAAGAAAACTAAGGCACTTTTTGATGACTGTACATATTTTATGTGTGACTTATTGAATAATTTCATGTGTTCCCAACTTTATCTGCAATTGTGTTACTTTAATGTGTTCATTTATGCCCAAAGTAAGCAGGGTGAGCTTGCAGGCCAGGATTAGGAAGGATAAGTACAACAAAAGCCTTTGTTAAAGAGGACAGAGTGGTCTGTGCTCTGTCAGGAAATAAGCCCTTCAGGATCTGAAAATGCTTATTTCTACACACCCAGTTTTTAAAAATCAGTTAGATTTTCAGGGATCAACCAAAAACAGCTGCAAGATTTAAGAAATATTAATGTGGCTTTGATTGTGTCTCATCTTGAATATTGAATTAAAAGTAATTACAGCAGACATCAGCAATAGAGAAACTTTTCACATATGGCGATATGTTCCAGAAAATGTCCCAGATGCCAGAACCCGAGCCAGCAAATGGCTGGATAAGCAGAAAGATGCACACACTTAAACACCTCTTTGCCTCTTGTTTTTGCAGTATCTAGAGGAATGGGTGCATCTTGAGTTTCAATCCCTCTGGCTGCCTATTAGCCTGACTGTCTGATGACAAATACATCCTTCTTTAAAAAAAGTGGAAACAGTGATCATCTTAATTGTGGTTCTTAAATCTATATAAATTTAGATTCAGGGTTCCGCAATTAGCACTTAACCTTCTAACAGGTCATTAAGATTGAGTGCAAAAGAAATGCACATCAAATAATTAGTGTTTACAAGCTAGGTTGGGTCATGGTTCAATAGTTTGTGCCAAACTTAAGAGAATTGTTAATTAGTTGTCAATGATAGTGTTTCATAGTGCAAGATTAAATAAATGCATTCAAACACTGCTGCATTTTGAACCATATGGAGTTTATTAGATGATTTACTGGAAAATCTGTTTAAGAATGTGTGGAATACTCAGTGGTTACAGCATTAAGGACATAAGTGGTGCATATTGCCACAATTTACACAAACCATTTTACAGTGCTAACCACCAAAATTGTACTTTTACAATATACTTCATTTTATTTCACTTTAATTATCTCACGTGTATGTGTGTGTGTAGTATTGTTACAGAGAACAACATAAGTATGTAGTTAAGGGAAAACAAAACATCTACACTGTAGTATAATCAAACTGATCTGTGTCCAATTCAGCTTCATTTTAAACAATATAGCAGTTGCTCATGGAAAAGATGTTTTAGGGTTGTTTCTTGAAGATGCCAAATGTCTCAGTATTACAGATCGAGTTGGGAACATCACCCTCTCATTCAGCAGTGGTGAATTATATGGAGTGAGAATTGCCACCATGGTTGGGGTTGAAGCACCAGGCAGCAGCCATCACTATGTTGGGGTGTATGATAAAAAACAGAGTTAAGGTAAGAGGGAGCATAATGCAGAGATTGTCCTGTAGATCAGAGACAGTGCCTTGTGTTTAATGCTGGCAGATACAAGTAGCCAATGGAGAGAGAAGAGTAGTCTAATGACATAAGCTCGCTTGGGTTGGTTGAACACATTTAAGTTGCCAAGTTTTAAATAACACTGTAGTTGACTTTTGCATGGTCAGGACATCCGTTATTTACACAGTTAAACTGCAGGCATCAATGTTTAATTTGGTTTTGTCAGTGAAGGCACAGAACATATCTCCCTCTTATTTTTCTTTTTTTCAAGGTTCAAGTTAATTAACAAATATCGGTATTGATTGCAATTTTTTATTGCATTTTTATTGCAGATTAAAGCTTTGGTCCACAGTTTGCACCTCTGTAAAACAAATTGTTTAATGTGGCTAATGCTTTTCTAAATCCATAATGTCTGTTTTAAACAACTTAATTTCAATATCTTTATAAATTATTCAAGACATTTACTTAAATCACTGCCAGCAGTGCAATGAAATGCATTAAAATATTTTTTAAAATATTATGGTTTATAAATATCAGAAGATATTAGAATACCCCATGTATTTTAATAGTACTTACAGACATTGCCAAAAAAGTATATTCTTTTATAATGTATTGTTTTTATTTTGATTAATTAATTGTTTTTTTAATTTGGAGGATATTAGAATTATGTAAATAGTACATACACAACGTGACTAATTACACATCACTATTTATGCAACTAAAATAGAGTAGCAGTCAGGTACTGATAATCACATGCTAATCACAGGTGAGCAAGAAAAAAAAGCAGAAGTTTTGGAATTTCGCTATTCTGGAGCATTCAGATGTTTGTTTGCACAATGTCAAGGAGGAACGATGTCAACAGTGATCTTAGAGATGAAATTGTTACTGCCAACAATCTGTAAAAGGTTACAAGGCCATTCCAAGCACTTTCGGTTCCATCATTTCACAGTGAGAACATTACATTGCCATTTTGTGCACACTTTCATACAAAGCCACTTACAAGTATCCCAACTTAAAGGTTGGGGTCACAGTACAGTGTCATTCATGATACAGCACCCCTGGAGCAATGAGGGTGGTGTGCCTTGCTCAAGGGGCCCACATCAGTAACTTCGGTGGAAGTGAGGATTTGAACCCCAACCTTCAGACTGATAGCCCTAGACTCTAACCACTGAGCTACCAGAAAGATTATTCAAGATTATTAAGTGAAAAACGTATAGGACAGTTGAATATATTTCTGGATTGGATGTTCTAGCAAATTCAAGTACTGACCATGCAATGCTTAGAAAAAAAGTTACATCTCAGATTTAAGAGGACTTATCTAGCACAATAAATGTAAATAATTCAATAAAAAATTATAAACTGTAAAAACACTTTGGATCCCTTCAGAAGGATTGCATGAAAGCAGCGTTTCTGAACAAATTACAAAATTTCAAACAATACAGATGATTGTCCATAATTCACTACACCTCATTCATTCTTTCATTCATTATCTTTTACTTAATCCTATACTAGGGTCACAGAAGGTTCCCCATGCGCTGGGCAGCACGCGGACCACCCACGCAGGCACGGAGAGAAAATGGAAACTCCACCCAGATATTGATTCAAACCTGGATTTGATTAAAAACAAATACAATATATTAGCCAAACACACATAAACCCAAGCATTTGTGCGGCGATGTTTACCTTTACACATAATGACACAGCATTTAGCACTTTGGCCTCACAAGAAGTATGTCCTATGTTCGATTACCAGTTTGGCTGAACTTTGGAAGAAACCCACACAGGTACAGAGAGAGCATGCAGACACCTCCTTTCTGTGTGGAGTCTGCTTGCCCTCTCTGTACCTGTGGGGGGTTCTTTCAAGAACTCTGGTTTTATTTTACAATCCAATGACATACAGATATATAAATTTGAAATACTAAATTGCATGACAACTCAGGACTGGCAATCGCTAATAACTGGTTCAGTCGGGAAATAGCTATTAATGCTGGCCAGATGTTACACTTCTAAAAAACAAACAATGCAAAACCTTTACACTTCATCTGACCTTTTGTAAAACATGTCGTTCTTCTTACCAAAACCTTAAAAAAAATATTTTTATATAGAAGCCCTCAGTGTCCTTTCTTTTACAATAAATCGAATGGCACTGTCTGCCACTCTGGATTTCAGCCCTTGTTTTTTTGTACTCGCCACAAAAAGAAGACTGAAGGCCAGATTAGACAGCTTGTCTTGTGTAGTCAGTGAAGACAGGCGGAAATGCTTTCCTTTTTCCTCTTTTGTGTGGGTCCTCCTGCTCACCTCAGTTCAGTGCAGAAGATGGAAGAGATTTAGGTTAAAAAAAAATTGAAACAAGGAGAAATTTCCCTGTTTTATGTGGAAAGTAAGATTCTTGTCATATTTACCTGTCATGTTTAAATGCATCGTTTAAAAATAATCAGGGGCTAATCAAATTGGAAGAATTTTTTAAAGTATGAAATTATAATGAATCATAATGGTGTTTGTGAAATTCTAGCTCATTTGATATTTGTTTATATAATCCGTTACATTATGCATCTCCATTTAGTCCTTTGTAGTTGCATGAAATGAGCTTTAATTGTCTTTATTTACATTTACATTACATTTACATGTAGTCATTTAGCAGACGCTTTTATCCAAAGAGACTTACAAATGAGAACACCACAAGTCAGAAGCTATGAAGAAAACCAACTATACTGTAAATTCATCAAAGCTGAATGTTATTCGATGCCGCGGCACACGCCCCCCCCCCCCCCTTTTTTTTTTTTTTTTTTTTTTACAACAGGTATTTGTTAAAGAGATGTGTCTTCAGAAATTTTTTAAAAATGTTCAGTGATTCTGCGTTACGGACCGATTTGGGAAGAGCATTCCACCGTTTTGCAGTGGTGGACGCCACGGAGTGAGACTTACCTACTCGGTGAGGTGGAATCGTCGCTGGAGCGAAGAGAACGGGTCGGAGTGTATTTAGGAAAGATGGGGTGAAGGTAGGAGGGGGCGGATCCGGAAATGGTTCTGTATGCTAGAGTCAGTGACTTGAACTGAATGCGAGCAGCTACAGGAAGCCAATGGAGGGAAGTGAGTAAAGGAGTGACATGTGCTTGCTTGGGCTGGTTAAACACAAGTCGGGCTGCAGAGTTTTGAATTAGTTGAAGAGGTTGGATTGTGGAAGCTGGAATACCGGCAAGTAGCGCATTACAATAATCGAGCCGGGATAGAACTAGGGCTTAAACAAGCAGTTGGGTAGCATGTTCAGTCAAAAAGGGTCTGATCTTCCTTATGTTGTAAAGGAGGAATCTACAGGAACGGGCAGTTTTGATCACATGATCAGAGAGTTTAAGGTGGGAGTCTATTGTGAAGCCAAGGTTCCGGACCGAATCTGTAGGGGAGATTGTGGCGCCATCAATTTGGAAGGTCCGGTCGTGATGGATTGAGGGTTTAGCTGGGATAATGAGAAGCTCTGTTTTTCCTAAGTTTAATTTGAGATGACGGGCCTTCATCCAAACAGATATGTCGGTGAGGCAGGCAGATACCCGATTTGAGATGGTGGTGTCGTCAGGGGCAAAAGACAGATGAAGCTGAGTGTCATCAGCATAGCAGTGGTAAGAGAAACCATGCGCCTGGATGACCATGCTCAGTGATGTCATGTATAGTGAGAAGAGGAGAAGACCAAGTACACAGCCCTGAGGCACACCAGTGCGTACTTGGTGAGAGTTAGAGAGCTCTCTCTCTTTATTTGTTTTGTTTAAAATTATTTTACTGTTTCATTTAATATTATACTTTGAAACTTCAAAACTTCAAGTTAAAATTTAAGGAGTATTGTTGCTGTTTTCATCTATATAATAAATGCATAAGCTAATAATTTAACTTACTATTAGAAATGTCAGTCTAGACAATCTGCAGAAATCTGTAGTATAGGAAGGTGTTACTCTCACTTGGTCCAGAAATAGTGTTGAAATAGAACCATGCTTTTAAGTTCCTCTGTCACAACTTTTCAGAAATGGAAATCTAATCTTGGCAGCTATATACACCGACTTCTGGAACATACCAAAGCAAAGGGACTTGAAAGGACACCCTCCGTCATCAGCTTGTGGAAGAGTCAGAGTCAAGACAACACAGAAAAACATCTCCTAGTAATGTTGCCAGTCTGGGCCTCCACATGTGGCTCAGACCACCAGGGGAGTGTTTATCATATAAGCCCTGTGCCAGGGGACTGGCAGACATGCTTGAACGGAAGTGTCCTGGCTCAAACCTCCTCACCCTGATACATGTCTAGTCTGTAAAGCCTGGTTTAGTTTCTGAAGTGTCGACTGTTGACAGCAGCTATTCATGGTCGTTGCCTTTTTGGTAAAGGTTAAACTTCCTCAAAGTGTCTGAAAATCAGTTTGTAACATTTCTTTTTTGCAAAATCATTGCATCTACATTCCTTATTTTAGTTATTGATATAAAAACAATTAATATTTTCTTTTCTATAATGTTTTGAGATACTTTAAATGGTCATTACTTAACCAGACTTTGTATTCATACAACATACTTCCATCTATCCATCATCTTACGCTTTATCCTCTACTAGTGTCGTGGGGGGGGTTCCCCATGCCAATCCAGGGAAGAACGTTTCAGGCGCTGGTCAGATACACCTAGGACAGGGCACCAATCTATCGCTGGGCGCACGCACACACACACACACACACACACACACACACTCTATATGGGCCAAATTTGGAGAATTCAATTGACCTTGATTCATGTTTTTGGACTGTGGGAGGAAACCGGAGAATCTGGAGGTAACACACGCGGACGTGGGGAGAACATGGAAACTCGGGAATCCCTAGCGCTGAGAGACGAACGTGCTAACCACTAAGCCACCATGTCGCCCCATACAATATACTGCTAAATGTAAATTTATTAGTTGTCCTAATTAAATCAGTTAACACATTTTAATTAGATTGGTTGAGCATTATTGCAATGGTTTTGCGTTCGTCTTTTATATCTTTTGGCCAATATTCTTCCCAGTGGTGTGTATGACTAATTTTAGTTCTGTAAACTGTCAGTTCAATTTAAATTTCTCTCTTGCTGCTTTAGCATCCTGTAATTGGTAGTAGCTGCCTTTAGTTTTCACTAGGTGTGATTGAGCTGGTGAGGGAATGATAGTTGCACAGTGAAGTGTCTATTTCAGTCTTCACTGTGTATATTATAAAATGTAATCAATTGTGATAATCATATAAAACAGGTACTTCCGTTCCCTATGTTGAATTGGCTGTGCTGTTTGCCCAGCCGTAACAATATTGACAATAATGCACACCTTATTTAAAATCATGTACCATTAGTGGAAATCCTGATGAGCACTAAGCTCATATCTCTCAATACTTTTAATAATACTTGGCATAATTTGATGCAGAATAACAATAAATTCACATTAACTTATTTTAATACATACATTATTATAAAATTCTATAATAATTGGTAGAAATAACAGGTTCAGTTGCTTCTAGATATACATTTGTACATATAGTATAACTTTGCAAGCAGTTCTAATGATAATGCCTCAAAAACTGAGAATAAATCACTTGTAGCACAGATGATGTCTCCGATTTTAGACACTTTCTGGTTTTCTCTTTCACTTTGTGCCTCTGGTTTTCATTGCTAACAAGAAAGGTGAATCACAGACTGTCAGTACTGAATGTGTTAACACTGGCTATGTGGCAGCTCTACTTTGGAGACTGCATTGTATTTAGCAGTGTCTTCTGTACAACAGGACTTAATCTTTAGTGTAGAGACTTCATCATCTTTTTGTTTCATTTTGTAAAGTTGAAACATCTTGAAATATCCTTAAAATAAGATAAAATTTTTTTTATTGTATCTTTATTTAAAAAATGTCAAAAGCAGAAAAAAACAAAATCATTTACAGTACGAGGCTGTTCACATTTGAGTGAAAAGTGTAATCACTGTAAACTATGTTAGACTAATCATTTAGACCTGTATCCATATGAATAACACTCTATTGCAGGGTTAGTTTCTATGATGTCATAATTAATTAAATGAGTTTAGACCCATGACATCCATTGAATCTTGACGTGATGAATCACTCATCTCAGCGGGAAGTTCTTCTTATTTCACAAATAGCTGATCTTTTAAAAGAGTTGGAGAGTGTCCTCATGAAAGTTTACCTCGTTTCCAACTAATGGTGAAACATCTTTTGTATTAACAAAACTTTAGCACTACCTAATTAAAATATAAGATGGATTATTTGATATTTTGTGCATTCAAACATGAAAATAGATTTTTCAGGTGATCTATTTTCTTCTCTAGCAAGGAGTACACAATTAGTTCTGTTTTCTAAAAATAATTATATTGTGGTTCTTTCTTAGTTCTTGTGTTCAATTGTATTGGTTTAGTAAAAATGAGTAATAGTGTTAGCCCTGGCTTATTAGCTGTGTTGTAGCAAAACCTTGCATTTCTTCTTTTGAATTATTTTTTATTTTATTTTAATAATAAATTAAAAAAATATATATATTATTTTTTTCAGCTTTGTTCAATTGAAGCAATGCATGAAATACCTGTTGTTTGTCCACAATGTTGTGATTTGTTTAGCTTTTTCCCCCTAATATTCCACACAATTTTTGATAATACCTAAAATGCTTATGCTGTTAATTTCACACGGTCATGTTTACAAAATAAAAGGAACCCCTTTTTTGCATTTGCAAACCTCTTAGCGCCGGGGATCCAAGTTCGAATCCCAATCTGGGTGAAGTTTCCATGTATTGTCCGTGTCTGTTTTCTCCAGGCTTACGTGTTATATTACAGTGTTCAAAACAGTGAATACAAAATACAGGTGTTTTGTTGTGCAGCTGGTGCAACCCACTAAGCTTTTTTTTTTTTTTTCAAGAATCATTTCCAGCTCTGCCACAATCACCCAACCCCCAATTCTGTAGGAGAGTTTCCTGCTAATTATTTTTTGGCTTCAAGGTGAATTGGCTGCTCTAAATTGTCCCTATATAGTGTGTGCGTGTGTGTGAGAGTAAGTGTTCCCATCGATGGATTTCCGCACTGTTCTGAGTGTATCTGTTTAGTGCCTGAAACATTCTCCTCTGGATGGGCATGAGGAACCCTGTATGACCCTAGTAGAGAATTAAGTGGAAGATGATGAGATGAATATTTTTAGATTAGATTAGGTTAGATGTTTAGGAGTGAACCACTCTATGTAAATGTTAAAAAAACTAGTAGTAAAAAAACAAAAAGCAAGACAGGGCAATTTCTTGTATTTATTTTAGCCCTATGCTTTTCTGTTTTTGATTATATATGTGCTGCTGGCAAAGTAGAATTTCACTAGGTAGCTCCGTGACCTTCAAGATGAAGGAAATGTCCACTGAAATCTATGGGCCTTTATTTACTAGAGAACCGGCTGCATTCCTTAGACGCAGAGAATCAAGAAAGGACACACATTACACACTCACAAACTATACCTTTATTCCTGTGGAGGTACTCATTGTGCATGTATAACTTTGTGTGTTCTATATGTAGATTCATGCACACACATGGTGATAAGGTTGGCACACAGCAAAACTGGAACGCCAGTCTCGTATCAATAAAATATGTTTGCACTGTAAATAACACGTCGTAAAGTGGCTGTGAGATTGCAGGGCCACAAAGTTCAGGATTATTCCTGTTTTTAAAATTGCTTTGAAATGTCACAGAATGATGAGCTGAAAGAGACAGAGCACTGCACTCTAAAAATAATTAGCTAATATTTCTTTGTCATTTTCAAGACTTTCACACCGTCAGCCGTCGACAATTGGACAATGCTACAGTAGTGAAGTTGCACATACAGTTTACTAACCCCATTTGTAATAGTTTCTGCAACCATAGTCCATGCCCATATTTCTTTCTTTTGATTCTTACTCAGATGAAAACTGGGATGACGACCAGCTCTTGGGATTTAAGCCATGCAATGAAAACTTGGTTACGGGTTGTAACATCATTGATGGGAAGTGTGACTGTGACAGTGTACGAACCTGCAACAACCCTTTCGAGTTTGCCAGCCAAGAAACTTGTCATGCAGCTCTGAAGAAGATTGAAGGTAAAGCATAATCTATATTTTCCCACAAGTGACCACTGACCAGTTCAGCAGCTTATTCATAAATAGTCATTTTTTTATTATATAGCAGATGCCTGTGGCAGTGACACGTCCTTTAAAATGTGTTTAAACCTTCAGCTGTTGGAGTAAGAAAGGATAAATATTGGGGTTTTCTAATCTTGTTCATGTTTCATCGATTTACAAGAGGCACTGGTTGAGTTTAGAACGTTATGGATGATAATATCTGGATTTCTGCCAAGCTCAGCTATCAGTGATTAACCTGATAATTGGACTGGGCTTTCTTGTTAATTCCATCCTTCACGGAAATGATTCAGGCAGGCAGCTTGCTATTTCTGGAGTGTCTTAACTTATGATTTACTATAGGCATTAGGAAATTGTTCGGAATCTAATCTGATCTAGAGATATTAAATTAAAGTTGATGGAAATGCGTAGATGATGTGATTAATAAACTTATTTTCACATTACATAGTCAATTTATATTAAACATTATGTAGCAGTTTTGAATATGTCCTAGCCAGAGTTGTATATTAATCTGTTTCTTTATAAAACACATGCTTCTTATGTTGAAATCTTTTGTTTTTTTCTGTTTCCCATTGTGCAGAATGTTAAGTTACATCAATAGATACCATGAAGGTTTACATAAAGACATTAACACAGCCACATAAAAGTTCTTAAATACATTTTCCCAAATGTATTTAATAAACTATTACAATGAAATATTTATGGTAGTTTGTGAAAAATGTTAAGTAATTAGTAAAACCCCATTTGGCATATAGTAAAGCTGGCAAATGTTTTTAAAGCAGATAGGAGGTGTTATTGGAGTTTCTATCCACACTTCTTTGCGGAGTGCTTGCTAGATTTATACACCCCACAGCTATTGTGAGTGAAATGGTGTGAATCTGATGGCATTTATTTGGAATAACTAAATTCAATTAATTGATGTGATTGTAAATTGTTAGTTGGTCACCATTTAGCACTCATAATATATATTCAGCCTTCCGATCCCTACACAATCATTACAAAGCATTTACTTAAAATTTTGCTATTTTTTGTGATGTTTTATTAGTGGCTTTTTACAAATTAAACAAATACTGTGCTGTGAAGAAAAAATGTTTTACTTCTCTTTTTTAGATTTTAATTGTTTGTTGACAAATGTGTGTTCTACATTCATGGTTAAAATAACAAACCGCTTAAATCACCAAGAGCTGATTCCTTATAGGTTCTTTATAAAGGCTATAAGAATGCACATGGTGCATTGGTTAATAGACACTTCCTGCCGTCCTAATGTACATTTAAGTTCAGTCTGGAGAAGCAGCACAGTGGTAATTATACTTAAAATGTATGCTTGTCATCACAGCAGTCTTGGCAACAGTTGATGGCCCTTGTTGTTTTATTGTGACAGGTGTACTTTCATCAGGCCTTCAGCAGGCTGTGGTACTGAAGCTTCTCCTCCAGCGTTTAGCTGTAATAGGTAGTTGATATTTTGTTTTGACTGTTTTTGTAAAGAAGCCACTGTCTGCTGTGCAATTGTCACTTAGTTGTTGTGATGTTTCATCTGGCTCTGACTACTGTTTTGCACCTGTGCATGTAGTTGTTTATTGGAGCCGTGTGTAGTTTTGGCTCTGGTTTACTGGCTATGTTTAATCCCCCTCCTTTCACCAGTCATGTAACTACTTAGAGATATATTCTATTTGCAGTGTAAAGCATAAATGTGTTTTTAATTTAACTCATCACTGCTGAGTGGGGAGGGGGGGGGTTGTCATCAATAGATACATTTTTCTCATTTAATAAACTCACATGTACCATTACTTATCAACCCCAGAGCTGATCAACATTCAGGCAGAAAACCCAGTATCTTCGTGCATCTGTCTGTGTTTACTGTGGTGGGGTTTGGGGATTGGGACACATTCTTGTTCATCTGTAATTCTATGTGTGTTCACATAAGAAAACTATTACTGCCATGTGCCTTCAAACCAGCCTATCTTTTCATGTTTAAAAAACATGGTGGGATATTTTATATTCTACATTAAACAACTGTTTCTGTCACATAGAAATAAAATCTTTTTTTATAACGTGATTTAGTGCTATCTGCACTAGTATGTTTGCTATTTATTGTGTTCCTGGCAGCAGAGAGGTGGGAAAAGAAAGAGCTGCATTTAAACAACTACACATGCGATGGGAATCAAATGAATTATGGGCTTGTCCTTAAAGGTCATTCACCCTGTCTCATCAGACAAAAACTGCACCTAGGTGGAGGAATACAATACATCTTCCTTAGATACTAAGCTTAGTTGAGTATGTAATTTAAACCATGCTCTAGCAAAAGAAATATAGTGAGAAAACAATTTTGTCTCATAAAACACTTTAATTCACTGTCCCTATTTTAACATATCTAACTATTTCACATCAGACTTCATTACATCAGGTAAAAATTTAGACCAAATATCTTAGTTTCGATAATAATGTATGTGACCTATTGTGTAAAAATGGTCTTTTTCTATCTGCCACAATTTTGCCACAGATAAATAATATCATGAAACTATATTTAAGTTTAAGGGATTTTAGATATAGAACCCTGAGTCCTGTCTTTAATACAAATCAGTTGGTGTACAGATACTGTCTACATGTACAGAAAATTTTATAAAATAATGCTATTAAAGCTACAACAGCTTAGTTTTTTTTACCTACTAGTATGTTCTTAGACTGTGTGAGAACTCACAGAGAAAACCCATCCAGACACGGAAAAAACATTTGAATAAATATGAAATTCAGAACATTTTTGTGTTAGATGGGAGTGCTAACCGCAGCACCATTATGTGGCCTAAAATCAGCATGGTATGATTTTATGCATTATCACCAATATGTTTTGTTGTGTGTTTGATGCAGGGAGCCATCTATAAAATTAGTAACAGAAGGCACACTCAGCTACACTAGAGTTTTTTTAAAAGTGCTTTAAAAGGAAAGAAAGCGTGCCTATTTAAATAGAAATTTGCATTTTTTTAATACACTGATTTATTGTTATTTAACAGGAATGAGGTGCCACTCTGATGTTACTTGATGTTGTTGTCTATAGCTTACCAAACCTGATAACATTTTAACCAGTCCATCTTTTTATCAATTATTAAAAGAAAATACAAATATTTCCTAAATAAAACTGTTAAAATTTTACCTAGTAGGGCCACAACATTGGCAAAATCAACTCCACAGTTTGTGATTATGTAATTTAATGGTTTAATTTGAGCATGGTTGCTTGTGCTCGACTTTATTTACTTGTGTCAATAAAAATCTTTAATTTCTTAAGTGGCGTGTTTAAGTTTAATTTGTCCATTAAATAATAAAAAAATAAGTTAAATTCTTTATTTTCATAAAAAAAAAAAATTAATAGTTATTTTTTAATTGCATGCAGTAAGAAAGCCTCTCGCGCCAGCATCACTGCACTTAAAGATTAATTTTTTTGTAGTACTCAGTTTTTGCCAGAGTGTCTCCCTCTAGAGGTTAGCAAAAACTTGGCTCTAGGAACCCATTCGGACTGAGATCGAACAGGATGAAGTGGTGGCGGTGCAATTGTAGTGGTGTAAGATTAGGAGTATGAGTCTAAAACATAGGCACAGTATTGGCCTGATCCCTGATCCCTGCATTGGCATTGGTGCATAATGATTTATGTTTAAGTTCAAAAACATCAAAAAAAAGTTTGATATTAAATATAATTTTAGGGAATCCCTTTGCTTGATGACTTGTACAATGTCCACTCTATTTGTGAATGCTATGATTTTAAAAGGGAAAGACTTATTGCATTACATAACTGTAAAAATTGGAAAGACTCTAGAGGGGAGAAGCAGACTAGCAATGTTCCTCCTTGCTATAATGAAAAAAATTAAGGATAAAAACTAGATTGTCTTTCTTGGTGCAAAAAAAAAACAAAATATCATGAACGTTTGCACTGCTACTGAATGTTAAAATTGCTTGAAGATAGGGATCAAGGTTTTCTAGTAGGATTGCTGTTAATGTTTAATATTCAAGTCATAATTGACCATTAATGATATAACAAGAAGTGAAAGATGCTGAAATATAGTTGGCTACTGGAACTGATATTGTCACGCTCCCTTGGCATGATTCCCATTGCTGACATGAAATGTAATAATGGGTTGGTGGATTTGCAGTATTGCATCCTTCACAAAGTACCTTTCTCAGATTCCTGATGTACCGTCTTTCCCTGCCCCGAGTTTAACCTTTTGACCTAGAGGGTGGAGTCATTTTGATAGCTACTTTTATATATCAACTTCTGGAGAGGGGAGGTTTAAAACGACAATTTCCTTTTGATACAGTCTGTCTGGAAATAGTTTTCAGATAAAACTTCAAAAGACCATCTGAAAATCATGTCGGTGTGTGTAAGCGAGAGCCCTTGTTTTAAATGCCAGGATATAGTGAAGTAAAGGAGATAAAAGGAGAGAGACTATGAGCTTGAAATATGAGAGAATTGTGAGAGTGCTTTTTTAGGCAGAGTGAAAAGGGGAAAAAGGAGTTAGAGACAGGAAGTTTTGTTCTCTGGGAGTCTGCAGTGCTGCTTGTGTCAATTCCTCTGACCCAGCGAGGCCAAGAACATTAAAGGAAATGCCTCACATTCCTACAGCAGAGCCATGTCTCTAATGCTCTGGCAGGATTACAGTAGAGAATATTTGTTCTGTGGAGTGGGCCGTGCTAATTGTAGGCCTCGTTGTGTGCAGGGAGAGAGCGGGCACTCATGCCAAAAGCAACATGTTTCTGTTCGGCTTAACAATGTCCTGTTTTCAAGGAGAACATGTTGGGTGGTAAGCCTATTGCCAATGTTTATAGCTACTGTACTTTTCACTGAATTCTCATCCAATGGGGCAGTACAAAGCAAAATCTCTGAAATGAGCTAAATTGTTTACATATGAAGCATCTCCAGTGAATTCTAGGCAACACTGTGACATGAAGGCCCAGTCAAATGTTCATTTGTGTTTATTGATGGCCATTGCTGTTCACTGATGTGCACATTAATTGATTTGATTTGTGGGGGCAGAGTGTAATTAATCTTGGAGGCTTCTGAAAGCTCTGTAAACAGAGCCTTAAAATTCCTGCTGTGTGTTGTTTTCTCCTCCCTGACTTTGCCGAATAATAATTGTTGGGGATATTTGTTTGTTAAGCATGAGTGTAGTTCACCTCCCTGGCAGAGCAAAGTTTTGTTAAACTTTTTTGCATTAAACTATTAAGAAGGGTTTTGACAGATAGGATGCTTCCTCGTTGTTTGTATGCAGATTTAGAGAGTTTATTATTATTATTATTATTATTATTATTATTATTAGTTTTAAACATTACCTGTGTTTTACTATTAGTTCATCTTTAAGAGCTTGTCAGGTAGAAAATTCTGCCTGATTCTGTTGGACTTTTATCAAGCAGTATGTGAAATCCTTGTATTTACATTATTGGCTATAGTTCGTTGACTTGCAGCAACTGATTGCTTTAGGTGATTGAGGCTAGTCACTGATATTACATAAGAAGCTTGTCAAGAAAATCAGAGCTCAATAGCACTACATCCTGCCATTATTTAAGACCATGCCAAACATAAATTCCAAGGTGATTTGAAGGTAGGAGGTTGGATATTCCAAGAGAAATCATTACCATAGGTTTTCTTTAATGATGGATACCCCAATCAGAGATTTTGTGGCTGATCACGATTGCCGGTTACTAGAATCCGAACTGGCTGATACTGATTGGAGATTGACAGTATCTGCTTTGTAGCATTATTTAGTTAAAAACATAATGCTTTTAAAATAATTTCTGTTCTGAATAATAGGGTATTTATAGGTGAGTAAATCTAAATTGAAGCTAAGAAAGCCTCATAAATAGCCAGTAATTGATATATCTATTATTAGTTCAATTATCATTCCCATAAAAAAAATATAAAAAATATATATATATAGGCGGCACGGTGGCTTAGTGGTTAGCACGTTCGCCTCTCAGCGCTAGGGATTCCCGGTTCGAATCCCCATCTGGGTGGAGTTTCCATGTTCTCCCCGTGTCTGCGTGGGTTTCCTCCGGGTTCTCCGGTTTCCTCCCACAGTCCAAAAACATGGATTAAGTTAATTGAATTCTCAAAATTGCCCCATATAGAGTGTGTCTGTGTGAGTGAGTGTGCACCCAGCGATGGATTGGCGCCCTGTCCTGGGTCTATCTGCCCAGCGCCCGAGACGTTCTCCCCTGGATGGGCATGGGGAACCCCACCGCGACCCTAATAGAGGATAAGCGGGAGATAATGAATGAATGAATATATATATATATATATATATATATATATATATATATATACAGTGGGTTGCAAAAGTATTCATACCCCTTGAACTTTGCCATATTTTGTCACATTACAACCACAAACATAAATATATTTCACTGGAATTTAATGTGAAAGACCAACACAAAGTGGTATACAATTGTGAAGTGGAATGAAAGTTATACATGAATCAACAATTTTTTTACAAATAAAAAAC
>JAFMOD010000299.1:5787632-5817478 GCA_019802435.1 Corydoras maculifer | reverse complement strand
TATATATATATATATATATATATATATATATATATATATATATATATATATATTAAAACGGGATTTGAACCTGGATTCCCAGTGCTGAGAAGCAGAAGTGCTAACCAGTACGTGCTGCCCACACGAGAGCAAACAAACCCATTATAAGCGCTAGAAGGCTGTCAAATTCAGGTTTGAAAATTGATCTGGGTGGAGTTTGTTCTTCCTCATGTCCACAGTTTTCTCCAGGTTTTCCTGTTTCTTTCCACAGTTCAAAAACATGGATTTAAGGTAAATTGACTGTTTTAAAATGTCCTATCTAAATTGCCCCTTTACAGTGTGTATTTGTGTGTCTGTGTGATGTTAGTGATGGATTATCACCCAGGCCCTCACAACCCTAGTCCCTAGTATGGGAATAAGCGAAAAATAATGAGATGAGACAAGTTTATGGCACAAAAGACAGTAAGACAGGAAATACAAACCAACTAAGGTAAAATAGCATAACTTATTTTTCAATGTTTTACATTTTCTTTACAATCTGCACTGCTTGGCATTGACATTCTTAAGCACTGACAGCAAGTTTCTCTATATATCTCTGTATATAAGATCTAAGCACTTTGTGCTTCTTAATGTGCTTGCTCTTGTCTTCATCTGAAATCCTCACCACTGTATTGAAAATTGACTTGCTGGCTACACCTGTGCCTGCTGCCTAAAATTAGGCTTGTGTTGCTTTCATGTGTGCAAGCGACACAGTTTTTGATCATCCTGACATAAAGCAAGTGTCTGTTCAACTTGTGAAATAGTTGGTAGATTTACAAAGAGAAATGGGTGATCACAACAGCCATTAGAGATTATGCGATCTAATGTTTTTTCGATTATAAAGAACTATGTGCCCTTTTTCGTGAGATTTTTAAAATACTTGTGTCAAACTGAATTAAAACATCACAAAACTTCTTTGAGACAGGTGCCTATGACAAGAGAACAAAATCTAGAAAAATGTGGCACTATCTGTAGTTTTGTAACATTTAATCCATAATAAGCTTTTTTTCATGATAATCTTTAATGAAAAAAAAGCAATTTAACATTTACTAACAACCAAACTCTATGGTTTGTTGTATTAAATGTCAATATTGATATCTGCTTCACATTACAAACATTACATAATTTTTTTTTAATTTATGGACAAACTGTCCAAATTACTATATAAATAAGAAACTTTATCTTAAAGCCAATTTAGGAAACTTCTTTAGCCTTTAGCTTCTGATTATTTTAAAGAACCCCATTCAAACGACTTTAAACAAATATAGGGTGATGGCAATCATTGGCTAATCAGCTGTGAATTAGCTGGGCAGTTCTGAAGTCATAGTTGTAATCAATAATATGGTGACTTCAGCTTCCAATGATCACTTGAATTACAGTAAATATATTTGAATGTTTATTACAACCCCAGGATTACCATCCTTTGTGGTACTAGCAATTAAAATACTTTTTTTTGCCACTTTAACTGATATTGTATGTCCTTAAAATACAGTACTCACTTTATGGAGATGTCAGTGCCACATATCAGTGCATATATTGAGAAGTCTATCACAACTCATTTTCATGTTTAGAGAAGGGACAGTACAGTTCTTACCAAAATAAATGTACAAAGCATTATACCCATGATGAAAAGCATTTATTGATCCTGTTTTGAAAGCACCCAGAATTTTACTCCAACATGGTGTCAACTTGAGAGACTTTAGATATTATATATTAATGATATTGGACCTAAGTGCACCTGATCATATTACTAATGTGATTATTGTCATTCTTGCTCTTTTTTTATAGAACAAATAAAACTGAATCAAGTTATTGGACATTGCCAATAGCGGTGCCATGTTTTTTTTTTTAGTTTTTTTTTTAGTAATTAGCATTCTCTCATTCCCTCATTGAATTCAGGTCAATACTTTAGAAAAAGCTATGGAAAGGGATCCTAGATTAGGTGATGCAGAGTGACAAGCATGCAAATCCGCGTAAAACCCTTTACTGAATTAGTTTCGTCAGGACTTGCATGATATTCATTTTTATTGCATCTAGCAAAAGACCAGATATTTTTAAACTTTTGATTATGCCTTGTTAAAATGGGATTATTTCATGTGATTAAATTGTTAATATTTTCTGCATACCAAAAGAAACAGATGTCTCTGTTTACTAGTATACTGTAGCTAGTTTGTTTAACAGTCTTGACAGGAAGGAGACATTGTGTTAAATGTGACAGAATTGACGTCCAAAATATATATATATATTGTTAATAATCAGTTGTAAAATAAATGGCAAATGCATCATGCACTCTGTTGACAATTCACTGCCATTCACATTTCAAGACCACCACACCATCAGCATAGATATATTCACAAACATCATTGCTATTTAAACGATACAGGCAGAAGGTGTGAAAATGGACTGTTGGTGGGGTGTTAGATAGCAGTGAGCATTGTAATGTGCCTTGAGCAGGGTGCAAGATAGGGCCCAATAATAAAACAATGGTATTTCAATTGGAGACAACAGGATTTGAAGTGTTTGTGTGGGAGACCTCAAAGTAGCTGTTACTTAAGGCAATTGTTTACATACTTTTGGGGCTCCCAAGTGCCATGTGCCATTAAACATTTTACATCAATAAATACATCAGTCAGTATTATTATATTTATCTTGGCAGTTAGGGTCTTTTAATAACTTGTGTGAAAATATTATTTTTTGGTGTATGTATTTATGCAAAATATAGAAACCTGTAGAGATTTTCCCTGTACATGTGTATGATATTTATAGTCAGACTGAAGTCAGTCTAGAAAAGCTCAGGGGTACAACTTTATGAAAAAATAAGATTTTTTTTACTTAAAATGGGCTTTTGAGAGGCTGACATTTAGGCCAATGATTGCCTCAACAGTTGTCTCCCAGACGGAAAGACACTTATTTATTTTTTTTACTTACTTTCATTTTCTTCTATTCCATATGATTGCTATAGAACTGTGCAGTGCTTGTGATAAGCTTGTTGTCCCCCAGCTCCCATCTTCTTTCCAGAGATTACCAAGGGGAGGCGTTAGACCAAATGACTTCCGATACGAAATGGCAGGTTTGCTGATATTTTGGAGGTGGAGGGCTGTGCTATTTTGTTTGTTTGCCAGGCAGATGTTGACATTCAAGGGTCCCTTGGTAAAGTTGTTAGAGATGGCTGGGTATGAAGATGTGGGACGGTGTACTGATAAAGATGAATCATGCCTCCAAGCATTCAAGAGTGTCACTCTATTGTCCAAAAGTTAAAAGATAACAAAAAAACCTTTCAGAAAGAAAAACTGTTTAACACCTGTCTTGGCCTGATCTACAGACATTTTTTCAAGTGTGAGGATTTATTCTGTGTACAGCTTTGTGGGTGTTGCTTATAAATTAAACCTTGTTTGGAAATGTCAATATTTTATTCGCATATTGTTATATCTAGTGATACAACAGTTTATTTGTTTTAAAATTATATATATTAAATTATATACATTTATTTATAATTTATATAAATTATATACATTTTATAAATAAAAGAGTTTATAAATTTAACACAAACTATTAAAATTATTGAATACTAAGTACTCTTGATAATATTTAGATTACATCTTTTTAAGTAGTTTTATATGGACAAATAGTTGTATATTGTGATGTGGACAAACACAATATTTAAATTTGTTATCTTGGGCGTCTAAAATGAAAATATGCCATATACCAAAGAACCAATTGATTTTGTTGAGAAATTAGTAGGGGGATTCCACCCTTCCACCAGACCACCAACCAACAGACCCAAAAAAGCTTTATAAAATTGTATGTCTTTTTAATATTTGGTAGGGATGTACTGATGAAGGATGTGTGCCTCCATTCTCCACAGAGCAAACATATAGTAAGTTTTATTTGTATAGTATTTTCTAGTATAATTTGGTAAAATAATTTATTAAAAGATTAGAAGTATCCTTTTAAAAATTTTAAATAACTTTAATAAATAAATAATGGTATGTGTAGCCTTGCACGCACTCTATTTTGTACTTTTCTGGAAATGGGGCATTTAATTTTTTTCCTTTTTTTTTTTTTGCACTACTACTTACAGGCTTAGTGGCTGAGTGGTTACAGTGTTGTGCTACCAATGTAAAGTTTGGTAGTTCTAACCAAAGTTCATAGTCATGTGGTCCCTCGAGCAAGGCCCTTAACCTCCTTGCCACAGGGGTTCTCTATTACAACCCTACGCTCTGACCTATCAAGTTGGCATCCTTGTAAGTTGCTTTAGATTGAAGGATATACAAAATGACCTTATGTAATGTAATAATAATAAATGTTATTATTAAGTATATTATTATAATTAGGGCGACACGGTGGCGTAGTGGTTAGCACGTTCGCCTCTCAGCGCTAGGGATTCCCGGTTCCAATCCCCATCCGAGTTTCCATGTTCTCCCCGTGTCCGCGTGGGTTTCCTCCCGGTTCTCCGGTTTCCTCCCACAGTCCAAAAACATGGATTAAGTTCTCCAAATTGCCCCATATATTAGAGTGTGTATGTGTTTGTGTCTGTGTGAGTGAGTGTGTGTCCAGCGATAGGTTGGCGCCTTGTCCTGGGTGAATCTGCCCAGCGCCCGAAATGTTCTCCGCTGGATGAGCATAAGTTTTTTTTTTTTTTAATCATCGTGAAGGGTTTAAATAGTGAGCAAAATTTCTAAATAGTCCATACAAAATCATTGGCCTGAAATAAAAGACTTTTTGGTAAACTCACTGATTTAACTTTACGCACATGAATTGTTTAAGCATTCGTCTGTCTGGAAAGAGATTATTTTTATTTAAGAATGGAATAATGCACAATAAAAAACAGATTTAGACCAGCTGTTGGTACAGCAATGAAATACATGTAGAGATCAGTGTAGATTAAAAAGCAAACCCTAATAAGAGGAAGTATTTTTTTAAATAAACCAAAGCACTCAAACAAAGACAGAGAAAGAACAAAGCACTCATCATGCATGGGTTTTGCTGCAGGTGTGGTGGCATCACCAGCCCATGGAGACCAGATGGAGAGTCAGTCAGGGTGTGTGGGGTTGCTGAATGGCTGTTATGAGGCATCTGGTTGATGGTGAGTGGGTGGTGGTTTACAGCAGCTGGAGAGGAGGAGTGAAAAGCCATGTTGAAACAGGTATTGCTCAGAAAAATTATGCGCCTGTATCTGCACTATTTTAACATGGAACTCCAGACAGATTATTTGGGGATGTCTGTACTGTTCTGCTACAGCATAAACAACCACCAACACAATAAATGACAGATTAAAAGTGTAGGCAATTTTACAGTCATTTCAAGAAGGCGGTGTTATAAAGAACTCATTCCAATTTGCTATTCTGTGAGAATTAGAGAATTACCAGCAGGCTGATAAAATGGAAGGATCTGTGATGGATGCAATACACTCCCTTTTGTCACACCCATTGAAGACCTGTTGTAGAGCAGGCATTCAGTGATATTTAATAATGTTATGCAATTAGCCTTTACCTAACTGACTTATAAATATTTAAGGCCTTTCATCAGAAGACCCCATTAAATGCAAGATGACAGAGTCCTTAAAAAATGTGTAATAAAATGAAGTGCTGTCATGAGTTTCTGTAGCATTGCTTATAGAAAGGCTAACAATTTATTTACTCTAGATTAAAATGAAACAGGGTGAACATGTGCTGTCGAAAGTGTTTGCTATAGTGATAGTATGTGCAATTTAAGAATATTTGTATCGAAAAGGTATCGCAATCTGATGAGTATTGAGTGTAAACAAGCAATTGGCTCTTGTTTGTGATAAGGCCTGAAGGTGCATGTTGTTTTAACTGGCAGTCACATTAAAATAAAGTGTTGTGAGGGAGCAAATAGCACCTTTCTCATTACATCGAAATGTCATGAATGTTCTTGTTTTTGAGAAGAGAGATGTTTCAGAACAACTCAGGTCACCTAATTCTGCATGACAGTATGACAGTGATACCAAAAATAGTGTACAGCCCACATAATTCGATATGATACCAGTACTTGGGGGGGATTTGGGTATATATAAACAAAAAACAGTTTGTGGAAAAATAACCCCTTTTAAAATTCATTTAGATTTGTATTCAAAGTTAAAATACATTATATGACTAAATTATGCATCTGGCACCTGACCAACGGTCCCATTAAAAGTTTGTTGTAAATCCAATTTCCAAACAGACTGCATTAACATGGAACTGCCCCGTTACTCTTTAAAAGGTGATGATTTAAACATATCTGTATTGAAAATTAATGGTTCCAAGGTGAAACTGAGGTGGGAATCTGCTCAGGCATTTAAACCAGCCAAAACATTTTTATAGAACTTCTGTGCACATGGGGTAGAAAAAAACCTTCCCCAAACTTTTGCCACAATGTTTGAAATGTCTTTGTAGAATGTCAGGTTTATCCTTTACTGTATTAAAGAAATACTAAAGTCTTTAATTGAGAGTTTATGTCAACAGCCTTTGTCTGCTAAGTACATAAGTTGCTTTGTTCATTTCTGTGCATCATAACTTGTGGTTTTTATGTTAAGAGACTTTCAGTGTTTCATAATCACTTTCCATGTGATGTTTTTACTCAAACACAATTGCATCAACAAGTTAATGGTTATGTGTGCTATGTATTATGTAACTAAATATTTGTCATGGATTTGGCTTGGAAAGCATGTTTGGGCTTATCGTCTGGAATGTGTGGCATAGCAGTGGTCCTATCAAGTCTTTGCTCATTCATAGCTGCATTCATCTCCTCCCCCACCCTCCTTTTTTCATGCTTTCATTTGTTTGGATCTTTTTTAAGATACTTTTTGAATTTTACTTAAATTTCGTTGTTTGTTATACAGTTATATCCTCACACAAGCATTATACAGATGTCATAGCATTAATGTTTTATAAAGTACATATTTGGGCCATCTGTGAAATGGCGGCATGGACGACCATGGCAATGTCACAAATGACTGACTCCTGAGATGAGAAAACAGTGAACCAGTCTTCCAATAAAAGCCCATCTTATTATCACGTAAGCCAGTGTTTGCGCAAGGAAATTTTATGATCTAAATCCAAATCAAAGACCTCTGGATTGACATAGTGAGATTAAACATAGTTCCATGGTTAGAAGAGAATAATATTTCTCTCCAAACCCCAATTCTTCTTTACCTTCTGTGTCATATTTAAGCATGACAGTCAGTTACTAGGTGAACAGTTCTTTCAGCATGGCAGTCAGGAAGGTTAACAACATTGATTCACCACGGTTGACAGACAGATACGAATGTGGAAAATGCCAAATGACTAGTAATAGATTTATCTGTCTTTATAGGGCATTTACTCTGGTAAAAAAATACACCTTATAGAAACTGCTGAATCCACCGAAATGACATTTAAATAAAACTCACAATAGCAAATGAAATGAAATGCTTCTAAAAGTCTCTGTTTTCCAGAGGCGGATTTTCTGTGATTTATGAAAAGATAAAATTCTCCTCCACCCCCTACTTACTTAACCACCAGTCTCCCGAGGCTAAGCTAAATGGCACAATTTATTTTTTGTTCATTCAGCCACATAAAAGGAGGGAAAACATTAAGAATTAAGAAAGTCAAATGTGATTTGTTCTTTTGTGCTACCTTAAATATGTCTTGCTGAAAAATGACCTGACACTCGTCTTTTCTAAATGGGTTGTAAAGTCACATTCACTAATTACAAATGTTGTGGTTTTAGTGACTAACCTAAGTGCAGCTTTTAACTTTTAATTGTGTTGTTAATTTCATTCAATCAGAGACATTAAGTACCCATTTAAAGACATGGCCTGAGTCTGATTAACACTGGTTCCTGTGGTGTGTTGAAAACTATTAGTCCTTCAGTACTGAATCTGAACTCACAAGCAAGAACCTTTCAGCTGGGTTTTTTGTTTGTTTGTTTGTTTGTTTGTTTGCTTGTGTATGTGGGTGAGTGTGTGCATGTGTGTTAGTGGAGGGTGAGGTGGTCTCTGATATATAGACCTGTCCTAGGGGTGCTTATCTGCCTGTCAGCTTTAGTTCCTTGTCATGTCTCCTTTGTTTGAGCTATTATTTGTGAAAGCTGATGGGTTTTGGTTGCTTCGTGGCATCTGGGATCCGCACCTGGCTATCTACAAGCCCAACAGCTTAAACTTAAAATGTTTTAAGCAAAACCGTCCAAAAACATATGATTTTATTAGGTTTGTCAGGTCAGAATGTGACAGTAAAACAGATTGCTGGATAATGATGTACCCATTTTCAACCAAGCGTGTCTTCGTAACTACCATTATAACTGCAAAATAGGGCATTTGAAATTGCCAGGAGGCAAACAGTTTTCTAAATAGTGTCAAATCATTTACTTATCATATCATGTATTTATGTATTGCAATGACTATAATACTCGGTGGAAAATAAATAATGGTCTACAGGTGCTGTCGTCATATGCTCTACTTCCTCCATCTTGTTCAATACTGATGACCCTTAAAATAAACCAATAAATCAGGACCAGGGCACAGTGGTCTAGGCTCATGACTGAACATAACCTTTGAACAGGAACTCTAAACAAAGGAGTATATATTAGACATGCCAGGGGTTAGTGAGTTTGTTTTGCGCCCAAGGACACTTATTGTGGATGTGGTTCCTCTACTGCAGGACTAAGAAATTCCCTTTTCTGTTATGGGTCCTTCCATCAGGAGATGAAATGTGAAAACCCAGACTTAATATGAGATGTTTTATTGCATATCATTAACGCCCTATAACACTAGACGATCATTTTTATGAAAGCAGCTGGCTTAGGCTTTTCCATGCAACATCCCATCAGGCCACACATCCCCTGTCACTGCAAAAACTCCATGTTAATTGCTTGCAAAGAACCTGGCCCCTTTGGGATTCTCCCTGTTTATAATACTAATTGGGCTAAATTGATGCATTCCTTGGGCATTTTTTAATAATTATGGGAATGCTTACTCCTCAAACAGATATGCTGCTGCAGTTTTATCTCCAGATGATCATTATACCTCCAGACAATCAAAGTACTGGCAGAAAAAAACTACCTTACAGAAAATCCTTGACTGTTAAAGGCAGAATTCCTCATTGCACTTTGTCATCACCTGTGTTCTGTTCTTGGATTTAGTGAAACAAAAGCCATAGTAGATTCGGAGTGATGATGCCACCTGTTAGCTTTGACCTAACGATAACGAGTGTTTGTGTATGCACAGAATTAAATATGATCAAGTTTACATAAAACAACATCTTCAGTGTTTTATTTAACAGCTTTGGCTCTAATGAAAAACTGCAGCAACATTTTTACGTAACTTTTGTTCTGAAGGTGAGAAGAAATATACAAATGAACAAACTTATCACAGCTATAACGATTGTTGTTAATGTAATGCACAGTAAGAAATAAATGTATATCACAATAAACATAAAGTGATGCAAAGCCATTATCATAATTATGGAATTTATTTGCAAAAATAACCAGCTAGCTATTTGTTATCCCTCTTACTACATGGTTATTGAAAAATAATACTTTTAATGATTTGACATAAGAAAACTAATTTAAAATGCTTTTTTGTATTCATTATAATGCTTCGTTATAAATAGAAAACTGTCTTTTATAAAAAAGAAACTGTCTTTTATAAAGAAACTTGTCTGCCCACTTAAAAAAAACAAAACCTTTTTTACACACTCACTCACACACACACAAACACACACTATATGGGGCAAATTAGAACATTAAATTTTACCACGCATCCATGTTTTTTGGACTGTGGGAGGAAACCAGAGAAGCCGCAGGAAACCCACACAGACACAGGGAGAACATGGAAACTCCACCCAGATTGGAAGTGTCAAATATATATTTTTTGTGCAGTCTAAACACTTATTCTGGCCCTTCAAAATAAAAACAATCTAGCCATTCTTTTAAGAAGATTCAGTGAACAGTCATGGAAAAACGTGCTATATTTTGAGGTAAGAATTGATAAGTGGTAAATATTAGTGTAATCTGCAAATAACATCCATTTCTGTGGTGAAATTACCAATGTGGCGCCATGAGCAAGGCCATTAACCCTCATTGCTTCAGGGGTTCTATATCATAACATCATACAACCCTGCGTTTTATTCCCAACCAGCATAAATTGTCTGCCAAATGATCCAACGTAATAAGTACAGAAGGACTTTGTGTGGGTATTATCACTTATATTTTGAGTAGCATGGGTGGCACACAGAGAAAGTACAACAAAACAGCTTCAGGTAGTAAATTAGAGGTGAATGTATGGATTTCCATAGTGGCTTCCTCTGCTTATAACTTCATGTACATCAGTTTGTATGTACCTTGGTCTTTTACTTTTAATTTTGTGCTTATATGAACAATTACAAAGTTAAATAGAATTTGTACTAGTGTAAATATTTCTGCTACATCTACTACCATACTGTAGTAATTTCTTTAATTTTACTACCTCTATGCATAAATAGGCATTACTAAAATTGCTCTAGCAACAAGCTTTTTACGTTCTTTGGAGAAGCAATTTAATGTTTTGACAGCATAAATGCATGCATGCTTATTTTGTTGGACCAAACTAAATATCCATATCATCCAAGCCCTTATTGCTTTTTAATTGGCGCACCTTTGTGGGATAAAGACGTGGGGCAGCCTAAAGCCATAAAACATGTACCGTCATTTGGCATGGTAGCATCCATATTTATTGTTCATGTGTGAGTTACCACCTGTTCATTGTAATCCAGGCTCATCCCGTATTAGAAATAAAGAATGACAATTAGTCTTAAATTCGAATACGTCATTATTTACATTTGCCTGGTCACCCAAGTGGTAAGAATAAAAGGAAAGCAGTTACAGTGGGTTGCAAAAGTATTCATACCCCTTGAACTTTGCCATATTTTGTCACATTACAACCACAAACATAAATATATTTCACTGGAATTTAATGTGAAAGACCAACACAAAGTGGTATACAATTGTGAAGTGGAATGAAAGTTATACATGAATCAACATTTTTTTTACAAATAAAAAACTGAAAAGTGCGATGTGCAAAATTATTCAGCCCCCCTGANTTGGTTGCACTCAGGGAAAAGGGGGCTGAATAATTTTGCACATCACACTTTTCAGTTTTTTATTTGTAAAAAAATTGTTGATTCATGTATAACTTTCATTCCACTTCACAATTGTATACCACTTTGTGTTGGTCTTTCACATTAAATTCCAGTGAAATATATTTATGTTTGTGGTTGTAATGTGACAAAATATGGCAAAGTTCAAGGGGTATGAATACTTTTGCAACCCACTGTATATAAGTATAAAGAAGTTTTCTTTATACTTTATACTTTCTATAAAGAAGATTTATCATGGCTTTTATACATGTTGCATTCAAATGCTGTATTTTCTACCACGGCAAATGTTTTAGAAAGGAAACCGAATTTGTGACAATGTGTTGGAATAAAATGCACTGCAATTGTTTATAAATATTCAAAAAATAAAACAATTACATTAACTCTGATAAGGAATGAACTTAACACTGTTCAAGCTGTTGCTAATTCATCACAAAAAGTTCTACTATTTCCTGTTTGTTCATATGCTGCTTGAAGCATTCTGAGTCCTGAGTAATCCTTCTTAGTCACCACAACCACCTACATGTCCTCTTTCACTTCCTCCGTAAACCTTCTTTTTGGCTTTCCAATCCGTTTTCTCCCTAGTGGCTCCATATTTCAGCATCCTTCTGACATCAGTCTTATTCCTTCCCCAACTTTATTTCTAAAATAACCAGCCTGTTATGTCCCTATAATGAATGTCTTCTTAATTTTGTCCATTCTCCTCAATCCCAATGAGAACCGCAGCATTATTATTTCTGCCACCTCCAGCTCCTTCTCTTTCTTTTTGGACAGTGCCACGTCTATATAAAACCTGTCCTGTAAACTTTCCCTTTCACTCTGGCAAATACTCATCCATCACAGATTACTCCAGCACTTTTATTCTATTCAATCCACCCCACTTGCTCTCTCTTCCTGACCTATTTAATGCATTCTTTAATACATTTAATGCATTTGTACACTCGACCCCTAACTTGTCTTTTGTGAAAAACAATGATATAGATATAAATAAAATCTTACTGAGAAGTGTTTGCTTTGGAATGTTTAAACTATCGGGATTAAGCAGGGATTCTTTAGTTATTTAATGCCTTTTAATATATATATATATATATATATATATATATATATATATATATATATATATATATATATATATAAACTGTTAAATATGTGTTTTTAATTATTTGTAAAGTGTCTCTTTTTAAGTTCCATGTAATGATAAACTCAATAAAGCTGTCCAGTCATTGAGCTGTGGTATTGTAAACAGTAAAGAGTTTTTTTTTTTTTTTTCATAGGTCCTATATGTGTTTTAAAAAGAAAACTTCTTTTTTTTCTATTGTCAGATACTTGTGCTAGAGTCTTTTCCAATGCTTATATGGCACAAAATGGGGAAAACCTTGGACAAGCTGTCAGTCTATTGCGAGTTAACTCATCAACAAACACATAGGTGCCACATGGGAAAATGTATGGTTTTGGACTATAAATTGGAGAAGAGTTTCAAACTTCACACAAGAATTTGCGCCTCAGCCCTACCTGAGTATTGAACCCCAGACATTTGTGAATGTGCTAATTGCGGTGCCTTCATGCCACGTTGCTGATAGAGACTGTAGCTATGCATTTTAATGAAAAGGTGTATATAGATGAATATATTTGTTCTCAGTTTAGAATAGCATTTAATTAATAAGGTGTACTGATGCGAATAGGTCTGACGTTTCATGATTATTTACCAAAAAAAAAAAAACTGAAAAATGTAACTTATATAATACATTTTTTGGTACAGTTTTTAATGATTCCTTAATCTACAAACGTAAAACTAATGACTATATATTTATAATCAATTAAATATCTTTTAACTTTACAAATGTTTAACTGTAACATTCATTACACTTCATACATTAAAACTGATACTCTGATCATCATGTACTTGTTCTCATCCTAAGCAATGAAATCATCTATGCCTTTTCTTGGTTTATTGGTGTAAACTACTTTTGTTTAAAAAATAACTGATTTTTTTTTAATTAAATGAGTGAACTTGCTGGCAGCATACTGTGCTTGTTACTGGTATAACTCTTTCGAATTTAAAATCATTTCACTTCAGACAATTTGCTGTGTGTGTGTTTCTTAAAGCTTTGATGACTAGAGAAACGGCACCAATAGGACTTTACCCAATGTGAGCATGTAACGTTATATTTTAACTTCTTGTTGTGGCAGTTTTAAACTACTTGGCTTTGGTTTTTAATCGCATTTAGTTTATAGAATTAGGATTGTTGTTGTTGTTGTTGTTAAACCTTGATCCTCTGGTCAGTGAATTAGTTTTGATTTTGTGGCATGCATTAAATCATGGTTGAATTTAAGCCTTGTATCCGAGGCAGTCAGGTTTGACCTATTAACAAATCTAAGTAACACGTTCAGGTTCTTTGAAAAGTAGTTGGCCTCATAACATCAGAGATCCACCACCTAAGTGAATGTTTTTGCTACAAGCTTTATTCCGACGATAGACAATAGTCAAGAAACTTCTGACTAACTGTTGTTGCTTCACTTTTATTAGCCTTTTTTATAGTGAAGGTTTTTTCTTTGCAAGCATTCTGAACAAATTTAGATCATGTATGTGGAACCTACCTACAGTTATGAGAACACTGTTTTCTGAAACAAACTGGTTAATTGTTTTGTAATTTAAAAATGTACCTAATTCAAAATATAATTTTTCCCGATGCAACAATGTATCTTAATGAGTTATGACTTTGTAATTGCTCTCAAGGAAGTGGTTAATTTTTACCTGGCACTGATTTCCTATTGCTCATTTCCTCATTCATGCAGCTTAGCCACGTTTGTCATGCAATATTACTTTTCCATGTTGATTTATGAGTTAAAAAAATTTATATGTGTGTCTTGCCTCTTTATACTTAAGTGAAATGTGAAATGGCTGATGTTTTAAATGTTTCAAATCAATCAGATTAACTTTGACTATATCAACCAATATACTGTTAAGTTTGATGCATACAAAGGGTGATTCTTGGGGCAATGTTTTAGAAAACCTTTCAACCTCACCTTTTAACCTCACCTATCTAAGCATTGTTACAGACCATGGATGATCTTTAATGGAAATGGTACATTTTTATGCCTGTGACCTCTTTCAGCAGGATAAGAATGTTATAAAAACAACTATAAATTTGATGGTGTTGGGTTGGCCTCCACAGTTTGGCCCCACATTCCCTAGATTGCTAAATTGAATCAACCACATCTTTAGGAGTCTAGTGGAGTCTTTGCCTTGACTAGTAAGGACTGTTTTGGAAGATAAAACTTAATAAAACCATTTAAAGAAGTACATCATAATGTTATAACTTGAAAGAAAGAAGTGGAATTTCTCTTTGTTTCTCTTATTCATATGATGACGAACTAGTTGGAAATAAATTACCCTGGTTTTTGTCAAATCCAATTACAATTCAGGGATTTTGTGATTTTGTGTATGGTTAATAATAGAAATAGTCCATGAGCTATTTTCAAGAGTTGCTCACAGAGCCAATATATTCATTTGATAAAATTACCTTATGCGCTGCCCGGCATGGTAATCTTTACAGGCCAAGACTCATGATCTAACCTCATTTATCTACTTATTGCCACATAGCACACAAACTGTGCAAAGTGACCAGCTGTTGAAAATTAGCCACACAGCATGGATCCCCCCCCCCCGCTAACAAACACCCACTCTCTCTCACATTTGCATGCACACACACACACTCACTCACACACTCACTCACACACTCACACACTCACATGTACTACATCTGTTTCGACCCTGTTTGTTTCCATTCCATGTAAGCCCTTTACAACCTTTCACAACCTTCCCCATGAAAGGCCCATGTTATAGCACTCTGCTGTAATGCTTATTAATAACCCTGTGGAACACATGTTGAGAAATAATTTGTGGACCCCGGCTGCGCAAAGTTCTGCATGACTGCGTGCGCTATGGGAGGAATGCAAGAAGCACGACTGCAGAGGAATGACGTGCTCCTTTAGTGCCTCAAGGACAGACTGAAAAACGGACAGAGCAAGATGGAGCAGAGCCTAGGGCTAAGAAAAAGGGAAAACACACAAGGACAGCTAGGGTGGCATTGTCATGGGCAGCAGATTGGAATTGTGAAATCCTGCACGTCACCAAACACCTTTGAGTTGTGGTATTTGACTTTGAGATTACTGTAGGGAAGAGCTGAGACTGAATGGCATTCAAAGCAGGTGATGCTCCATATAATACTCCTGTCAGTTTTAAAGCAGGAGCTATTGGGCAAACCTTATCAGAGCCAGACGCTGATCATAATTGCACTGCCAAAAAGATCTGCACGGTGAAAGTGTCTCTTAGCATTTATTAATGGGCTGGGGATGAGATGCCTTAGATTGCCGGTGGCTGTTTTGTCACATTAAAAATAAATTACACTGCATGCGTCACTTGGTCAGCTGCCCATCGTTTTGTTTTTTACCACTACCACAGGACTTTTATGGTGCAGTGAGTCATTTTTGTAATATTGCTCCAAATAGCAGAGCAGTGATGCATAGCTTGTCAGACCAAACGGTGGACTTTGTTGGTGGTTTAGATGAGTCCCCTCCCCGTCCCCCCCAATTAAAAGTGTGAACTTAATCCAAGTCATCATTTAAATGGAATTCATGGACCTTAGGAAAGCATGGAGCATGAAGATGAGGTCCTGGTTAGCTCATTATGCCTCCACGTCTTTACGTTTCCTCTCAACATTCCTGGCTGTTTCATGTTTAAAACACACTAATATTTCCAGTCATTTCTTCACACCGGGTGACAATTTCATCTGGACCACATTCTTGTTATTTATTTCCTTCACTCAGCCGAGTGCTTTCATTTGCAGTTTCATCTGAAGCACTCATCTTACGCCACCTCATTTTAGATGAGATAGCTTCTCCACTCACACACTCGCTTTCTATCGAAAGAGTGCTTTCCAAAAATGGTGGGAAGCACACAAAACAAGCTGGTTAGTAGGATCTGAGGATGAGTAGGCTGGTATTAGTCTGGCTTAAGCCCTAAAAATCAGGCCATTTCCAGTCAGTAAGGGTGGAGTGCATAGCTGAGCACCCAGTCACTCCGAAAGTATTCCTTCTTTCTTGCCTTTCTGTTTTCCCCATTGACTGCCTTTTGTAGAAATGTGGATGCATATTTTCCCAGACTGTAAAAACAGCACAGAGATGAATGTCTCCTTCCTCTCTGAATGCCCTTATCTTAAAACATCTAAGCAGATTTTTTTTTACCATGTAGACTTAAAAACAGGAACCAGTCCCAACTGAAAACTAAGTTCCAGTTATAGTTTATATATTTTCCACCAGCAACACAAACAGCTGAAACAATTGGCAAGTTCAGAGTAAGGAATGTCAATTCCATGAAGTGTAACTTGGAAAAATTGCACTTTATTAACAACATTAGAGCAAAAAATAACTAACAATTACCACAATTTAAACATTAGTTAGTGAGTAATCTATGCCCAATATAGGAATTATGAAAATGTCATTTAGAATGCAATATCCTATTCAATGTAATGTTCCATTTACCACTATATTCCAAAAAAGGTCATAATTAGTTTTATAATCTTTAAAGAAACTATTGTCCTCGTTGACTGTTAGCACTTCAGCTGTTATGCAATCAGGGGAATTTGTGGGATTTGACTATTAATTAATTATGTACTTAAAACAATAGCACATCTAAACACACACAATCTTTGATTTTTATGCAATAATGTGATTCATAAGGACTTGCTACCATTTTTTATATCGAGACTCAACCTAACCTTAATCATAGTTACTAATAACCCAGATCAAACTATGACAATATTTAAAATCGAATGATTCACATTATAGGGATTACAATTCTTACAATGACACATGCCAACAGTGCGCCTAACTGAAAAATATGTTTATCAGAAATTTGAAATGGTGAAGAAATAATAATTTTTGCATTGAGATGGCATTATGTTTGTCTTTTAAAGTGCTTCATTGTAAAGTCTATTTTAGAATGAGAAAAATAAGCACATACAAAACTAAGATTACCACAGAGTTTGTAAGCGTGTGATGTGTGTTCAACCCCAGGGCTTTATTCTCCAAGGCACCTTGAACACCAACAAAATGCTCATATAAATATTTTGACACACACAGCTCTGTGAAAACGCTGTAAATGCACAGCAAATGCTGAAGCTTTCATCTCCAGCTCTGTAGAGAGGTGCAGGTCTTATTTTGCACTCTGTGGACAGTGGTAAATTTAATAGCTGCAATTAATTCCTCACCCTAATCATGGTAGACCAGTTTTAAATTTTGTTGCAGGAGTGTTTCTAAACCAAACAAAGTAGAAAAACAACTCAATCCACTGTTGCTTTTCATCTCGCATTAGAAGAAAAAATAAGCCGATTTTTAAGCCTGATGTAATCATAGCTCAACTAAATTTCAGCATCAGAGTTTTAGCTCAGTTGACTGACCAGCATGGTGAAGTCTGTTTGTGAAACTTCAAGTATTTAAAAAGCGTAACAAGCGCCCAAATTACGGTGGCTTAGTGGTTAGCACGTTCGCCTCTCAGCGCTAGGGATTCCCGGTTCAAATCCCCATCTGGGTGGAGTTTTCATGTTCTCCCCGTGTCTGCGTGGGTTTCCTCCGGGTTCTCCGGTTTCCTCCCACAGTCCAAAAACATGGATCAAGTTAATTGAATTCTCAAAAATTGCCCCCTATAGAGTGTGTCTGTGTGAGTGAGTGTGTGCCCAGTGATGGATTGGCGCCCTGTCCTGGGTGTATCTGCCCAGCGCCCGAGACGTTTTCCCCTGGATGGGCATGGGGAACCCCACCGCGACCCTAATAGAGGATAAGCGGGAGATAATGAATGAATGAATGAAAGCGCCCAAATTGCCGTAAATGTCAGCAGTGTAGCATTTTATATATGTTACTCTTTTTTTTTATTTTGTATTTTCATAATAAATTTTAGATCTTTATTTGAACCCTAATTTCTTAGTCTATGGGGTCAGTCATGTACACTTCTGGACTACATGATAGCCCCATCATCCAAATCTACATTTTCCCATATAGTGTGCGTGTGTTTAAATGAACACACACAGACACACACACACACACACACACACACACAAACAAGTCCTAGTCCTTAGTATAGGGTAATTAAGCGGAAGATGATATGAGATGATGATATAATTTTTTTTTTTTCTCTGAAAATCAATTGTCAAGTTTGATAATTTGTACTTTGCTTAGCTAACAGGTTTACCCTTTGAACTTATGTTTAAGAAAGTCAAACAAAGGTGATGTACCACACTAAATTGGTTAGAATATTTGTATAAAGTTTGCTAGATTTCAATCGTCAAAAACGTCTAATGTATGGCAACTTTAGTCTTAATCATTAAGGAAGGTCAAATAAAAGCTGCAGCACAGAGTTACAGGTTTGTGTCCGTAGGACATGGCTGGTTAACACAGCCAAATTACTTGCAACAGCAGATTTTAATTTGTAGACAACTTACAGAAATCTGTTTTTATGGTTCAGTGGTGAGCAAAATGCATAACATGGTTAGTTGATTGGTACATATTGATTTATATTGATGCTGATTTATATAATTTTTTCTTATTTGTACTGTATTGTATTTGTAGGATTAAAATGCATTAGGATTAAAAAAAAAAAAAAAAATTACGTGAAATATAAAAAAAAAAAAAATGTCTTCTGTAACATCATCTAGTCTGGTTTTTACACTGCCCGGTGAGTAACAGTATTTTGGTTTCTCGAACTATGAAAAACTGCCATCTAGTGGCCAAATTACAGAACACAATTTATTTTAAAAAAAAAGTCTTGTATTTCACGCATTGATATGAATGTGGATTGGTCAGAGGTGTGCCTTATTGTCAATAATGTCACAGCTGGACAAATGGCTCAGCCAATCAGTTTGGAGCACCGGATCTACCCATTTTATAACATTTAATAATTGACATGAACAAGTTAAATATATTAAAACAATTTTAGATTATATTTAAACAAGAATACAGATTTTTATACATTATATCTATTGCATTGTTTTTGTTATATTTTGTTAATTTATAGATATATTGTTATAGTTTAGCATAACTCGTCAATGAGATTATTTTTGCTCAACTATTAATTTTGTTTCTATCAGTGTCTACAATTTTAAAGGGGTCGCTCTTTCTCTTTGAAGTGCATTGCAATAAAGTGCAGATTGCACACTTTTCCGTGAGACATGCTCGTTCGTCTCAAAAGTATTTCCTACATATTTAAAATGCATTGATGATTTAGCTCACATGCAAAAAGCTATTAACCATTTCTTGATTAGACTGATGCACTAAATACGAGGAATGTTGAGATTTGAGATAAGTGCTACACATTATGCCGTCTAATACAGGGTTCATGTTTGTAGGTGAAGATTAGTAGACTGTACATTTTTTTTCAGGAGCTGAAGGTTTATAGCAAGACAGTAACTTACTTATCCTTCTGGCTCCTGAGCCCCACCCTGGAACATGAACACACACACACACACATACAAGGTCACACTAAATAACAGTGAAGCATTAAATGCAGTGAAAGTGCAGGTAAGACGGATGTGGTGAAGAAAGGGAGGTAGACAGAGAGTCTCAGGTGTTGCTTTCACACTTTAATTTATTCTCCTTCGAAGCTCTCAGTAATAATCTGGCCAGATAGACATTAACTGTGTTTTTTTTCTGCTCTCTGCAGAGTTGTTGAGCCATAACTCCAGATTTTTGTGCTATTGGGTTTTTGTAGTTATTGACAGAACCGCGATGATGTATGGTTCTGTGCACAGAGCAGGGATTTTCCTGTTAATTGCGAACATTATGCAATTTGGCAACAGGACAGACTGAGTGGGAATGCAAAATACTCAATAATAGATCTCTGCACCAAGCTTAACAATTGAACAGATGTGGTTTAATGCTAGTAGATCAGTCATATTGGATTTTAAAGTCAGGGCTTCTGAAAATACAACATCCCCCACCAAGCTCATTCCGTTTTATTTATTGATATATTTATCTATCAGGTAAAAAAGTAAACATGACGAGCATATTACCCATTTGTAAAACACATGCAATCTTGCTTTAAAATATCTCTGGGAATTTGTGTGTGCTTAAAACAAGGCAAAGCTTTAGGCAATGTGGTAGCTAGGCAATGTGGAAATAGTTGTGTTGAAGTTATTATTTAACACAATGGTATGTGTTATAATTGGGCACAACATGTACAGGGGGGGGGGGGGGGGGGGGGGGGGGGGGGGGGGGGGGGGGGGGGGGGGGGGGGGGGGGGGGGGGGGGGGGGGGGGGGGGGGGGGGGGGGGGGGGGGGGGTATATATATATATATATATATATATATATATATATATATATATATATATATATATATATATATATATATATATATATATATATACATAAATCAGTGTAATGTAGCTAATAAATAAAATGTTAAAATTGTGGTGTTTTTTTTTAGGTAAACTGATGCTGACTTTCACTGAACTACTAAATATCTCAATATCTTTATTACATGTTATTTTATTACTAATTGTTCACTTCATTCAGCTTTACAATTTTAATATAGTAAATTTCACATGAAAATTTTCCTGGCTCAACGAAGTCCTGAACTGAATACATATGATGTACATTCAATTCAAAAGAAAATTGATCTTTATAGTGTGGAACAAAAATAATATTCTGTAAATTTCTTTTACAAGGTAACATTTTAATTTTGTACTATAACAGCAATAATATTGTGTAAGTCAAATAATTAATTACGTAATTTATTGTTTCTTCAGTGAAAGTTGTAAACTCTTGCTGATATGGCAAAAATACTATTGAAACAAATTTACTATAAATAATATAAGCGCTCACCCGTAGTTCAACTGAATAAAAGTCCATTAGATACAGGATTTTGAAAAGCATAATAGTTTTTAGTTTTTTTGCACTCTGAAAAACACCAGACAAGAGGGATTCTCTCCAACAATTTGTAAAAATGACGATTTTCTGCAATATAAAAGCTTTTACTGGTAACACGTCGTGACTTATTTTTCTGGAGAGAGTAGCCTTAACCTTTAAAATAAAAACATGAAACACAGTTTACACCATGATTTACTGGCTTAATGGTTCATCAAAGGGCTGTAGCATGTTTTTGAGTATTTCGTTTTATTATCCATCATGCACGTTGCTAAGTAATTCATGTGACTATTACAGATCTATGTTCAGAGTGATGTATGTGCATGCTTTCATTTTAAAGTTGATTAATGTGCATGAATTATTTATTCATTCATTCATTCATTCATTATCTCCCGCTTATCCTCTATTAGGGTCGCGGTGGGGTTCCCCATGCCCATCCAGGGGAGAGCGTCTCGGGCGCTGGGCAGATAGACCCAGGACAGGGCGCCAATCCATCGCTGGGCACACACTCACTCACACAGACACACTCTATATGGGGCAATATTGAGAATTCAATTAACTTGATCCATATTTTTGGACTGTGGGAGGAAACCGGAGAACCCGGAGGAAACCCACGCAGACACGGGGAGAACATGGAAACTCCACCCAGATGGGGATTCGAACCGGGAATCCCCAGCGCTGAGAGGCGAACGTGCTAACCACTAAGCCACCGTGCCGCCTGCATGAATTATAATTGTAGCTATTTATTATATTCTTAGTGTATTATGGTGGCTATAATGGTGTGTATAGTGGTAAAAGTAAAATCCTGTAAAAAAAAAATTAAGAGTTCCTCATGAAAACTATGTACATTCAGTCTCTAAAAATAATATTCATTAAATGATAATGTAGCATGTCCAGACACAACGAGACAAGAACTGGAGACAGGATTTGCCAGACCCAACTAAAAGTTTTTATATATAAAGTTCATCATTTGGCTGGCTGGTGGAACTGCAGACACATAATACACATAAAACGCGTTTGTACTTTTCATCTTAAGCCACCTCTAGTGTCGCCGCTGAGGTTTATTCTCACTCTTGTGCTGTTAAGCTTTTTTTTTTTAACTTTATGCATTTACACAGACAATTAACATGGATGAGCCATTCGTGAGATCCCTTACCTGGTTTTTTTTCACAAATCTGTGTTTGACTGCCAATTTTCTGTCTCAGGTGACAAAAAGAGTAAAAGATTAAGATGTATTTTGATATTTTGTCATTTTAAAATAAATAACTAAACAGAAATTTGACATCTGTGAAAGGTTTCATAGCTTTTTGAAAGGTGCAATAGTTTCAACTGAATATCGATTAGTATTTTTGCTTGAAATGCTTATTCCTAGTGGAAATGTTATGGTTTAGAAGAACTGGCCAGCCAGCAGTAATAGAATCGACTGTGATTTTTCAACCTTATAAGTGGGTGCTTGGGGCTTGGGGCCAGCAATTTTGCCCTGTATCGAGTAGAAGCTGAAGGACTGGTCTTTTCGGATAAAATACAAGTAAATTCCGTAAAGAATGTTTTAAAAATGACAAAAGTAGAAGGTTACAGAGAGAACTACATAAAACACAACTGTAATGTCATGAATACATCAATACGTTTACACAGAATAATTACACAGAATGTAATGTTTTAGGTTAGATGTCGCAAATGTGTGGACACAAAGATGTTGATTGAAAGTTTAAAATAGCGGGTAGTAAACCCTTTTGTATTTACATTTCATTCAAATTTTTGGGAAGTTGGATTCTATTTGCTTTTTTTATTTTTATATTCAACTGTATACTGTGTTTTCTACCTTAAAAAATGGGGGGGGGGGGTGCAGCATCAGATAACGATCAGGTTTGATAATTCTACAGTGTTAAGAAATTCTCCAAATGTGTTAAGAAAAGGAGCAAGTTGTGGTGCATACCCACTCCCTGTCACATACACACACACGCACATACACACACACACACACACACACACATATATATATATATATATATATATATATATATATATATATATATATATATATATATATATATATATATATGTATATATATATATATATATACATACACTCTGTATAAGGTACAATTTAGAGCAGCCGATTCATGTTTTTGGCCTGCTGGAGGAAACCGGAGAACCCGGAGAAAACCCATACAGAAGAACATGAGAGGATGATGCACTCTACCACTACGCCACCGTATCGCTCTTTTAAGTAATTCGGTTAAACTTTATAAGGATCAGACTTTTACTGCATTTAGGAACTGAAAAATGTTTAGCATTGCAACGAAAAATATTTATTTATTTATATAATATATGAAGCAAAAAAATATATAATTCCACTCTCAGATTGTTTATTTAATTAGCACTTTGTACAAACATATTCTGCAGGCAGAAAATCACTGATTTTGCATGTGGTATGGCTGCTGTGAAACAAAGTAAATGACCCCAATCTCACAGTCTGTTTCCAAAGATGTTAATGTGCAGATGTGAGAGTGGAGGATGAGCTTGAAGACATATTATTCATGCACTCCTACAGCAGTCTACCATGGCGGCTAAATGTATTCTTCTCCTACTATGGAGCATGCCCAACAGAATATTTTGCTTTTTACTTACCTTCCGTTTGATGTATTTTTCTGTTTTGACTTTCATTTTCTCTGTCATCTTGTTTATTGCCTTTTTGTCCGATGTCATCCTGATTTGTACTGGCTCACACTTTCCTTTTGCTTTTTCGCACCCGTCCCTCGAATTCAGTCTGTTTGACTTAGCAGACATCAGTTTAGCTGTCAGATGGATCACTGTCTTGGCCTAATGGGATGGAGCTGCTTTACCTGCAGGCTATGCCACCTTTCCAAAGATAAGCTCAGCCCTCAGCGTATCAAGGATTGTCCCATTCAGGACCTTAGACTGAGTTGCCGGAGCCTGCCTTTAAGTCATATATTTGTACTTTTTGAAGCGTATTCTTTTCAAAGGTCCTTCTTCTTTTGTATTCCACAAAAAGGAAAATCCTGTAAAACGAAATTTCACACAGTCAGTCCAGTGCCTTTAGATCCAGCACTCCTCAAACAAACTGTCAGTTAGTAGAAGACCCTGCTTTTGATGCAAATCTAACAGTTCTGTTTTTTTGTTGTTTTGAACGTATGTATTTGGATCCAACAGGAAAGAATTGTCCTTTATTAATTTGTTAATTATTATAAACTGTGTGCAGTCTTTATAATACCTTGTCATCACATGTTTACTTACAAGTAAGTACTCCATATGCTTATCGGTGGCATTTCCATACCACATTTAATAAAAACGCAAAGCTTTAAAAAAAAAAAAAAAAAAAAAAAAAGCTTTATTTTCAATGGCAAACTGGAACATTTAAAGGGTAATGCTTGCAACACACTGAGTTGTAAAAGAGACCATATATAACTGAAAGGTTGCAGTAACATTGTTCTGGAAAGTTCTACAATTAATAATTTTCCTGGTAACAAAGCAAGGTCATCAAGATTAAATGTAAACAGAGCATCCACCAACGACTTATCCTTAGCAATTGGATTCATCACTTTATGCCAAACTATGTGAGAAATATTATTCAGAAGAATATAGTGTTTCTTCGATCATTGTAAAAAATGTAGGTCTTACAGTTCAAAATATCATGATAAGATTTACTGTTAAGTCTTTTCATAATATTATGCTGAATCTAACCCAAAAATATGATAATCTCACCCTCAGGCAGTATTGTTTAAGAAACTCTCATGCTACCATGATAGAAATAACCAAAGAGAAGCTAAAGTCTTTTATATAGCAAGAACTGGCAAAAATCCCACCTGCAAAGTGCAACAATTAATATTTTATTTTCCTAAATCAATAGAAATGATGTGACCCAGCAGTAAACATGCCTCAGGCCCAGTACTTTTAATGTGTTGCTGGCATTAATTTCTAAAAACTGTTAATGCTTAAAATTAAAAGAGGTTGAGGTGAAGCTGTTTTTGAGTCGTGTAATAATCTTGCCTCTTTTTTGTGGTATATGATGGAATTCCATGCTCCTTGTCAAATCACCTCAGCTTTGTCCTTGTGCTTTGGGCATGTACAGTATACTGCTGGCAGCATAAAGTCTTTTAATGAACAAATACACCAGGCTCAGTGAGCTAATGATTCACCTCTTTACAGAATGAGAGAGAAAGTGCTGTTGATGAAGCTAATGAGAGGCTGATGATGACGGGCATGCACCCACTTTCCTGTTTCCTCTGCTCTCCTGTTTGTGACTAGGACTAGGACACCCTTTGATATATTTAAAAAGGAATACACCGATGAAGTCTTTTCTCTTCTATAAGTTATAATATGTGTAATTATTGCTTACACTTCACTGCATACTTGTTAGCATCATGGAATTCTGGAAAATTTCTGGTAACGATTTTTGTTCTTAGATATACTTTTTAATTTGGACACACAGCCTTTTCGCTCCATTGTTCATTCTCTCCACTTTTTACACCACTTTGGACTTTTACATCTAGTAGTACATCTATTTTCTTTTTTTGGAGAGGACTACCGAATGTAATTGTAGAACTACACAGTGAATCTTTACGGCTAGTGTAACTGATATAATAGACAATAAATAATTGACTGATACAGTATATATACACACTGCCTGGCTGAAAAAAGGTCACTACCTGGATTTAACCATGACCTGGGGTCGCTGCAGTTGGTCGGGTCCTAGTTCAGTAACACTATGAGTTCAAAGAATGAGGTCATCTGATTACATGAAACTATATTATACTATTAATTAAATGTGAATTAAAACAGTATTTTTACTTAATTAATCTGCCTGTGATATCCAATCATTCTTACCAACACAAAATATTTTCTTCTGCTTATAAGTTTTTTTTTATTTGCACTTTAAAAAGTCCATATTCATAGACTGTAAGGACACTAATGTTTCAGAATATTCAGTTTCATTTGGATTTAAATAAAACAATTAGGAATTGCCTCATAAATCTGCAGAGTTAAAACAAAATGTTAACAACCCATGTGAGTAAGGATTTTCATATAGTAAATAATTTTCAATAAATAAATAAATAAATCAGATTTATTCTTTATGTTGTAGCACTAATGAAAAGTGACATTTTCACGCAAAACATTTCTCTTACCTACTTTTTAGTTTCATATAATGTATAGTATGGCAATTGTAAAAAAAATCATTTAGAAGATGCTAAATAGTTTGTGGATCCTGTCGTGAATGTGCATTTGAATAAGCTATGAAGAGCCAGTCCAACATTGTATTGTAAGTGTATGGTATCTGTTTCTTAGTTTATCCACTTGGTTTCTCTGCATTTGTCTATATTCAGGACAATCTCAGTTGAAGGGGCTCCTGTGAGAGTTCTCTTATGAACCTTGTCTTTGTCATCAGTGTTAACACTCGAGGGGTTGCAATAAAGACATCACATTCACTACTGTTGAACATCAGTGCAGTGTCAGTTGTGACCGAGGATTACGTACTCAGTGTGTTAATTATTTAAAATCATTTTGCATAAGCATCAATAAATCTTACTCTAAGGTTCTCAGAAATCTCCTTTTTTCTTGTCATGATGCCATGCTAGCAATGTGTTATAAAAATTTGACTCTGTAAGATTCTGTAAAGTTCTAATGGGTTTACGGACTTCAAAGCACTACTATAGTTTGTGTATGTGTAGTATAGCAATTCACCAGTGCATTTGTAAAGACTGTGTGTGTGTATATACAGTACCAACCAAAATGCAAAACACATCTCTATTCTGCTCCATTGTTAAGTTTTTTTTTTCTTTCCACTTTACCATATTGATGGACTGGCATTTCTACAATTACAGACTGTATTACCTCTGTTTTCTTTTTTTTTAGTCAACCGTTGATTCTCTGTTCCCTATTGGTCAGGACCTTCACAGAAGAGGTGTAATTTGGGTGTTTTTGGCATTAATAGTGATGCCCAGTGGTGGTGGTGGTGGTGGGGAGGTGGTTAGCAGCTTTTCTGTAGTTTCATCTAAACACCCCAGTGACACTGCTGGGATAGGAATATTCTACCAAATGAATAATATTGAGAACATTAGAGAACAGAGTAAAGGGGGCTAACACAGTATGTACTGTAGTCCACAAACAGATAATCAATCTACAGTCCGTAATTCTTACAGTAAGTGGAACTTATAACATGGACATGTGTAGCAAAATGGTTTACAAATTCTTGACTGGTATATGCATGTGTGTGAGCTCACCCAGGTGAGTGCTTGTGTAAGCATGCGCATGCGCATGCGTATGTTAAATTTTTTCTTTTTTTTTTTGTCAGAATAGATTAAGCTCGTATGTTAATGAATCAGTGGATGGTCATATCAGCAGAGGTCCATTTCAATCCCATCTCTCTGAGTGGATTCCCTCAGCTGCCTCTGCTCACTGCAAAAGCAGTACTCACAGCTGGCTGAAATATGTGCAGGGGAATAGAAGAAGAAAGCCATTTAATTTCAGCAGCTCAGCGCTGTGCAGTTGTCACGCTAAGAGTCAGTCATGTTTCACAGCAGTCTCACTATGCTGCCCAATAGTGCAAGAAAAATGCAAGCACAGTCAGTTCACTGTTAGCTATATGGCCATTTGCAATTGGTTGTGGGTTTTGTACTTGGGGCATTTTAAGAATATTTAGAGTTTAATATAATGAATTAATTTAACAACATTTTAAATGACAGTTGGGTAAGAAATGCCTGTTTTTCTGTACTGTGTGTGTTTTACATCTCTTTTGCGCATTAACATTCTTTCATTTTTCTGAAATGTGCATAGTTGAAATTATCTTTTTTTGCATCTAAAGTATAGTTCTTAATCAAAGCTTCCAATTACTCCCATAAAATTTGATTCTGTTTTGTGAGTAGCTAAATTCTGCATCCATGCCTTGTTTTACCGGTTGACTGATATATTCATTCATTCATTAGCTCCCGCTTATCCTCTATTAGGGTCGCGGTGGGGTTCCCCATGCCCATCCAGGGGAGAACGTCTCGGGCGCTGGGCAGATAGACCCAGGACAGGGCGCCAATCCATCGCTGGGCACACACTCACTCACACAGATACACTCTATATGGGGCAATTTTGAGAATTCAATTAACTTGATCCATGTTTTTGGACTGTGGGAGGAAACCGGAGAACCCGGAGGAAACCCACACAGACACGGGGAGAACATGGAAACTCCACCCAGATGGGGATTCAAACTGAGAATCCATAGCGCTGAGAGGCGAATGTGAGAGTGCTAACCACTAAGCCACTGTGCCGCCTTGACTGATATAATGGAAATTAAATTCATAAGATATCAGGTGAAAAACAGCTTTTGTCTGCAGTAATCTTTTTAAAGGTTTTTTTTTTCAACAAGATAGCTTGGTGGTAGAATCAGTGTGTATGCTTTTCTAAATTAATTACATCAGGGTTTTGGTTCTTCTTTTTCTCCCCTGGTAAGATTATGCAGTTAGCCTCAACACAGTTGAAAATCAAATAATGACTTTTTTGTGCCAAACTAACCTGCAGTTGCCAGAAGTCTCCTTAGATTTCCTTTCCTATTGGGATAATGAGAATATGACATGCACTGGTTATTTTTGTTTTATTAGATGGATTAGATTAATGAAATTGTGCTTACTTGGTTGAAAGTTGAAGTACTACATGTCAACTTTATTTTGGAGTTTAGCGTAATTAATAATGCAATCTAAACTGTTATCTAGGCTTTCTATCATCTAAAGTATCCAGTCTCCCAGAACTCCTTTCGAAACTTCAGTATTCATATTTAATACTGACTGACTGGGTGTCAGTGGATAATGTAGATGATTCCAGACCCCAGATTTAAAAAATGACATTACGTTGAAAGGCAAAATCCGGCTTTCTTCTCTGCTATACAGGGCTGTTTGAATGAACAGATGTGCGCTCTCTTTTTGCTCAAAAGGTACATGTATCCACTAATGTTCCATTACTGGGTCTTATTTTCCTGACTTTCAGGCTCTGAAAATAACCTCGGCTCCATTTCTGCAGCATAATATGTACTTACTAGGTTTTCCAAATGCATGCTGTTTTAAGAACACATTGCACTCACAGGACAAATAAATGGGGTAAATTAGTGCTCAGGACATTGTGAACAATTCTTCCATAGTAAAGAGGAGCAGAGGGAGATGGTGGTATGAAGTGTTAAATGGCTCTTGCAGGTCAGAACCATGCCCTGACCTTACTGTTTGCATGCACTGAAGCAAATTGATGAAATTGATAAATACATTATCATGATGGTACAACAAGAAAAAATGGAACAAATTACTGTATATCTACAGATGTTCTAGCATTAGGACAAATTTTGTATGGCAGAATGAGCAGGTAGAAAAATAACCTTTTTAGAGACCAAAAGTGGGAGAAAGTAGGTTGTAAAAAGATATTCTGCATTAATGTAGAGATTATATTCTGGCGAAAAAGAAAAGCATGAACTTTAAACATGCTTCCGATTTCATTATTCAACAAAACCTAGCCTTTAGCCTTCCATATCTGGTGTGGTTGTGTTTTTGTTTTTTTTGTCGAGTAAGATATAGTTTTAGAGTTTTTAGTTACAGTGGGTTGCAAAAGTATTCATACCCCTTGAACTTTGCCATATTTTGTCACATTACAACCACAAACATAAATATATTTCACTGGAATTTAATGTGAAAGACCAACACAAAGTGGTATACAATTGTGAAGTGGAATGAAAGTTATACATGAATCAACAATTTTTTTACAAATAAAAAACTGAAAAGTGCGATGTGCAAAATTATTCAGCCCCC